>JBAHVQ010000496.1:1423086-1436280 GCA_036872915.1 Nanipora kamurai | reverse complement strand
ACATTTTCCACAAATTTCTTCAACATATCAAAATTTTGCATCCACTTTATACGTTTTCCATCATAACATAAGTGCAATGAATCTTTATTGCAATCAATTTCTTCAAAAATCCATCTGTCTGCACTGCTATCCGATCTCTTAGTAGGAGCCTCAAATGTATGACCTTCCGCCATGTTTCCCAGTTAGAGCCCTAAATGAGAATTTTAAAAATGAGAATTTACGAACCAAAATAAATAAAAAACTGTCATTATTGGCTAAAGGACGGACCATTTTATTTTTGATGAGGGGTGAGCAAACACTGAAAAAAATTCCTGCACAGATGGAGGGTAGAAAAAATTATCCTGCCCGCAACATGCATTGAAAAAAAAATGGAGCAAAGCTCACTCAGCTATGGGCATTAGTTACTATCATACGTGGTAGTTATGAATTTAAATCTGTGTGCGATCAAAGATACACCCTGAAAATGAAACAGGGAAGCCGTATGCAAGAGAGTGTGGAAAACACGAGGAAAATGCAGGTGGAATATTCCAACACTTTCCACGCTTCCGCCCGCAATTGCTTGCGCTGTCCACGTCTTCGCCCGTCACAGTTTATTTTAAAATATCGCGCACTGTAGAACCAGAAAGGCGTCTGAGAGGGTAAGACCCCGAAAGCAGAGATAGAAACATCAGCGATTTCATACTATGCAAAACAGTGAATGAAAGCCATATGCAATTACAATTAAACAACTCCAACTTTAACACTTTTTATTTATACATGTGACATTTAAGAATACTCAAATTACCACAGCGTTGGTATTTTAAACAAGTTCGTGAAAAGAAAGCTATATTATAGCTGTATATATTATGCTTTTTAATAAAGCATAGTTTCTATAAACTATCAAAAATATCGATCATCGTTGCTGTTTAACTGGAATAACGAATCTCTAAACATATCGGCCTTTTACACATTCAATTTACCCGTTCACTGGAAACAACCAAGCTTCGTTTTTTTTTTTTATTTTAGGCAAAAGATACAGGCATTCTGCGGTGGAGAAAGGCTCTACGACAAGCGGCAATTTGTTTCCGGGCTTCTACCATTTCTTCCCTTGGTTTTGGATCATTATTCTTCTTGGTATACTATTAGACATTTTGCAATTACTCAGGACATTTTTTTGAAGAAATAAGGCAAGTATCAATGTTACTGTGCTTCAAATCGCTTTATATATTTCTGGTTTTGTCCAGGAAAATTTGTTGTTAATTTATTTGCATGATACAATAGCTCAACAAGAGAAACAACCTTTTGATGCTGTCTTTATGTGGCATATAATTGGGATCGATGTGCTTCTTGGCGTTGACAAAACTTGTTTTTTGTTTATCAGACATACTTTGACAGGTGCCACGTTCTACAATGGCAGCCACTACAGAGGAGCCGCAGAAAGGAGGAACCGATGGTTTTATTATGACGATCTTTGAGAAAGACAGCAACCTGGAAGTGGCTTGCGTTATGAGGGTATAAAAATAATGTCATCACCAAGCTGTTATCCATCTATTTCTACACAAAAACATCACTGCTGCTGTAGCTTTATGGTGAAAATATCTAGACTAGGCAAGTATTGACATACGTTTTCGTTGCTATAGACACGCTTAAGAAACAACTCAGTTCTCATAAATCGTGTTGAATATATTTATTAAATGCGTGACCCTTATGTTATGAGTTATGCTATTTAAAGCAGCCACCATTTGTCAGAGCGCTTAGGCAGATGATGCTGAAGTCATTTTCTGATGAACTGCTTTCCAACTGAATGGTCAATAAAAAAATTTCCTGCAAGAGAAAGTTGCACGGAAAAAAATCATACCCAGCTGATGGACGAAAAAAAACAAATACCATGCTTAAAAAATTGCCCAACCCTACATCAAAAATAAAATGGTCCGTCCCTTCCGTGTTGCCGGTTACACGCAAGACACACGCATGCTTTGCATGTACATGGTAGCTGCACGCACGAAACACGCGTGATATATACCTACATGACTGCCTTCATGGGCGGGAAATTTGGCTTCACCCGATCATAAGGCGAGGCTTATGGAGTTATCGTTCCAGTCTTTTTAGAGTTCACTGCTCTGGTCATTTCCCTCAATCCCTTACGATTAGTTTGATGAGCAAATTTTTCTCCCTGGGTGTCAAAAACTAAAACGACCATGTTATCCAGTAACCTCCGGAAACCCCTGCGTAAATTATTCTGAGAGGACTAAACGCTAACGATCAAACCCGCGTGGGGGTCAAAAGGCCTCCATGTCGGCCATTTAGGCTTAACCTTTTGATTAGCTCATTGACTGAAGATAGCCTTCCAGTCTTTTCTTTGGTTTGTTCTTTGGTTTGGGACAATTGCTCAAATAGCTTAAATAACCGCTTACAAAAGCTTCAAAATAAAGCTGGTCGAATAATAACTGGTGACAGTTATGATATGTCAGCAACAAACACACTACTAAAACTTGGGTGGAAATATTTACATTCGCGAAGGGACGAACAAATGTTGTCCTTTGTGCGAAAGATAATTTCGGGCAGATCAAATTTAGAAAATTTAAATCGCCTGTTCTCAATAGCAAGGCGAGATTGTTATGACTTGAGAAGTAATGATGACACGCTCTTACTACTTAATGCGATGAAAAAAAGCTTTAATTATAGAGCCGCTGTGACTTGGAATGCCCAACCATTAGAGGACACAATTTATGAGCTTTAAAGTTCAGTATTTTTAATTGTAATTAGCTTGCTTTTCATTTTTAGTATTACTTGTTAAAAGTGTTGATGTGAATATTTTTCTTTTTCTTTTATGTATCTTTTAATTTCTTACGTGTGCTACACGGCCTAACGAAAAACAACAGAATATTCTTTTTGTCTTGTAAATATCTTTTATTATTAGTTGATTAGTTACCGTGTTTAAATAAGGTTAAATAAATAAATAAATCTACATCGAGTTCATTGTATATAGATGGAGAGATAACTGCCGCCCGTCAGGTGAAACCAAAAATGGCGGACATGTTGGTAATTTTTGCATGTCAGTTTTAGTCTCCTACGCGGTTTTGTACGTCAGTTTTGGTCTCCTATGCCATTTTGCACTGTTTGCTCATTACCTCTAGTTGAAACATAGGGGAAAAATTACTTAAAAACACAGAAATGAATATTTCAATTTGATATATTTTTCAAAAAATATTAGAGGAAGTTACAGAGTATAATTTTCATAAAAATGAATGGCAGAACTAACAAAAAATCTCGTAAAAGAGTCCCAAAAATCACTTGAGGAAACTGTACGGCAAACGATCTCTTTTTACCGGTTGTTTACCATTTTCAGGCAGCTTAGCACACTTGTAGGCTACACAGCATCTCTGAATCTTTTTAAATACTCGGTCACGAGAAATTCGTCTGGTATCATTTCTTTTGAACTAATTTTCCGTAGTTGTAAATGTTTCGAAGCCCAACCAAACAGTTAAAGTCGTGTAAAGGACTGGAACTCACGTACACCACTGAGCAGGGGCCTGAAACTAACGTGCAAAATTTGCCTCCATTTCGGCCATGTTTGGCTTCACTTTTTGCCTGGCCGATAAACTGGAGTTTTCTCTCCAGTCTTGCAGACAGAACTCATTGGGAGGACATGGAGATGATTTTTGTTTGCTCATTAACTCTAGTTGAAACACAGGGAAAAATCACTTAAAAAGACAGAAAAGAATATTTCATTTGAAATAATCTGCGGAAGCCGATTCCGAGTGCTTCTTGAAATTATCACATTAAATCGATATATACAAAACACGTGCATGTTCAATCAGCCAAATGAGTGAGAAAGGTCCGTATGCTTAGCCAATAGGAAAACTGCGTTCCATTTTAGAACACTACTACTGAAATTGCAACAGGATCTGTGCAGGCTTTCCTTTCGTCCAAGAGAACCTCCTCGCAGGCTTGACATGCAGGTATGCCTTAGTCACTTTTACGAAAACCGAATACTATAAAAACCTTAAAAAGTTTTCAAAAAGTTATCATTTTGCACAAAGTTTCGCTTTTCTGAGACAGCTTTCTCTATCTCCCGACATCCTATCAAACCAAATTAACTTATTCCTTGGTTTACCTATTCTTCGGAAAAAGCAGTCGGTAACGGATAAAAAAGTTCGGTTGAAAATCCGCACTGAAACTTCTTCTGTTTTTCGCTTTTTCTCACTGGTTCCAAGGTTTTTTAACACTTCATAGAACAAGGCCAGGAACAAATTATTGTTAGTGTTAGATTTGATTTAGTTTTTCTCAGGTCTGTTGTTTTTACCGTAAAATAAGAATTCGCGAAATAAAACAGATCAGAAAACTGTCACTATCGCCTTGGTACCTATAATCGTGGTAACTACACGCGAGAAACTCGCATGCTTTATATGTACATGGCACTGACCTCTGTATAATTGGACTTCGGATGAACCTCTAGAAAATGTCCTCAAAAGTCCGCCATGCAATTCCATGAAAGATGTGTTTCAAGAGATCAAAATGGAACGTGGGACCAAACTCGAGAGAATAGTCAGTTTAGTGAGTTTACAACTTGGTCCAATTTTCTCGGTCAAATCGGATTGTACGTTATAGTATCAAAATACCAGATTTAAAACGGTTGCATTTTGATTGTCAGTAGCGTAGCCAGCTCGACAATTTAGTCGTGCTATGCAAATTTTAAATGATTATCATTATTCATTTATTTAGAAATTGATTGTTTTTACAGTCGGTGAACATGAAAATGCTTGCATAGCAGGACTAAATTGTCGGGCTGGCTACGCCACTGTTGATTGTACGTTGTAGTATCAAAATACGATAGATTTAAAACGGTTGCATTTTGATAAACAGTATCCGTGACTGTATTTAAACTTGAGTGTTAAGACGGATGCTGAACACTCAAACAAGTTTAGCAAAATCGAGTCAAAGGGTTGAAATAGGTGATGTCTTCTCTTCCCTTACCACGATTTTCAGCGGTGTGCCACCGGGAGCTCTGGAAGGTTTTCATGTGAGGTCAAAGTGGCCATGTTAGAGGGCAACATCGCAGTTCGACGTTCAACAGAGCGACTAACCAATGGAAATTCTTTTGTTTAATCCATTAAACCTCCAACAGAGGAATACGTGAAAACCTTCTAAAATGGATCTCTTATTGTTTATTCTTTATTCCAAAAATCCATTAATAATTCCTGTCCAAAAGACAAAAGAAAATCATAACTGTGTCTCCTTGCATTCATTTACTTCTCGAAGACAATGCTTTATGCTGATAATACAGTTTTGTATTATGCAGTAAAAACCGCTGCTAATTCAGAGATGACTCTAAATTTGGATTTTGATAACGTGGCTGCGTAGATGAGACAAAATCAGCTATTTTTAAACCCCAAAAAGATGGAGTAGGTAATTTACGGTACTTGCCAAAACAAGAGCATACAGGACGCGGTAATAATTTTATATGATGGAACGATCCTGACGAAATCAACCATCTATAAGTATTTAGGGGTCTATATAAATTAATCTCTGAGTGTCAATGATCACACTGAATCTATCATCGAGGAAGCTTTTAAGAGATTACGATTACTGAGAAAAATTAGAGTCACTGACAATTGACATTGCAAGTCAACCTTGCAAGACCATGGTTCTTCCAATTACTAAATATTATGATCAAGGCAAGGATGTCGTCAATTAAATGTCGATCGCTTGGGAAGATTCAGAGACGAACTACTCACATTATTAGTCCAAATTCGAGCCTTGATATTGATTTGCTCCTCATAAATCTGGCACTACCATTATTATCAAGAAGACAAGACGCACATTCATTAATCCCTTATCATACACATTTTCATTGTTTTGAACGGGTTGTTATTTTTAATAAATTACCTTAATGTTCACAAAAATCGAACAGCCTGTCAGTATCATGGTCACTGAGGTGAAAATGGGAGTCATTATTTTTCATAACAAACTCTTATTCCGCCTCAGTTACTACAATAGTAAACCTGTTGTTCCATGTCAGCGATTTTCGGACAAGCGTATACCAATGACGAATCTACACTGTTTGAAAGCAAAACTCAACAGCAAATCACATTTACTATCACCATCACTTCTTTTCCACACGTTTTGCATTTATCAGTCATGATTAACAGTTACAAACTTTTTCCCTTCTTCTCAATCGTAATATTACAGTTCACACCAGAAATATTAAAAGTAATTGACCCCAAAGCATTTGGAATTTCCCAAACGGTTAAGTTTTCCCCCACTCTTGTTTCTTCACTTGTACTATTTTTGAAACTTGTGCTAGTTGTTCATCTGTTTCTCACTTCTAGATATCGATGCCCAGTAACACCCTTAATTAATTTCTCGTCTACACCTCCCTAAAATAATTTCGAAACAGCTGTCGCCCGCAAAGAATGAATGGTCAAATGACTCTTTAGATCCGCTTCACTCATCATTGGTTTAACTATACAATTAATTCAGCTTGTGTGTGACCCAAAAGGATACTCGAAAACCAAATGACCCTGTTTTCGTATTTCTCCAGTGGCTTTAGATAAAATGCTTTTACCACCCCTTCTTTGGGGCATCGCTCGATATAGAATTTAACAAGTAACCAGGGCCCGTAGGGCCCGAGGAATTTATATCCATGAATACCGAAGTTCGAGGTATTTATCTAACTTAGTTCACGATGATTACCTTTCTTTTTTACCAACACACCTTTCTCCATATTCATAGTTGGCATAAGCCTTATACTTTCGTGGACATAATTTCCTAAGTTTTAAGCCCCCATCTTGTTCATTTTAGATACCCCTTCAGAATAAAGTAAGTATACTCTGCCTCCGGTGTCAGCTGTGAAAGGAAAAATAGGTCATACAGTCGACTCCCGGTAACTCGAACCCTCCCTAACTCGAACCTCGCCCTAACTCGAACCAAAATTGATTTCCCCTTGATTTCTGAAAAACATTTACTGTAATTTTACCCTCGGTAACTCGAACTCTCGGTAACTCGAACCCTCGATAACTCGAACCTCCCGCTAACTCTAAGCAATTTTGGTTTCCCTTAAGGTCCTCTTCTTTATAATTTTACCCTCGATAACTCGAACCATGTTTGTCAATACCTGACAAAACAAAACCAAACAGTGTATCATAGTTTTAAACATTGAATTTGTTACGAAGTCTTTTTATACTACACTAAACATGTCAGTCCAGTTCAGGTTTCTCTGATTTAGGATACACTTAATTACAGTGCACTGTATGTTCATAGAGCCTTACTCCTTAACTCCTTCTTCAAAATGTCAATGAATTCCTTGAGTAGCTTGAAGTGCAGTGTGCATGGCACTTGATTAGCAAATATATTGCTCCAATTTCACTCAACTTCTCTGTACTGTAATTACGATTGATTAAAATGTGCTCTATATGAATAGAAAAACAGTAAACACCATTTTTCCCTTTTTTTCCGGAAGTTTGTTCTCAGCTCCCGATAACTCGAACTCCCGATAACTCGAACCTTTTTCAATTTCCCTTTAGGTTCGAGTTATCGGGAGTCGGCTGTACTTAATTTTCTGTGTTCATCCCCGGCCCTCATACCAAAGTTTAACCCAATCAACTAAAACGTGGTTCGTAAAAGACATTGCGGGTTCCCACTATCCAAGATATTCTTTTGCCACAGAGAATTTTTAATATAAACGAAAACTACCTTATCTGCTTACTTTGGTTTCAAACCCAAGTTATTCCGAGCTGACAATTTCATTTCTACATCAAGTGATTTCCTCAAAGTTTCGAATTCTCTGCTTGAGGAAAAAGTAATTTTCTTCCCTCTCAATTCAAAAGACTTTTGCAGGCTACTCATTAGCTTGTGCAAAGTCTTTCCTGGGTACCGTCCTCCATCTTCCTTTCTAACCTCTGTGATGAACTGACGGAGAACCTCATTCAAGTCTACCTCCGGCGTCGCATCAAGCTTCGAATGGACCATAAGTATGTCTCTAGCAGTAGATCGTTCGATTCTAGGGTTATACGCAGCCTTTCGCCAATGCGCCCACCTTTCATACAACCAAAAAGCCCACATAGCTATCTGTTTCGTCTTTTTGGGAATAGACTGCGAGGCAAGGTCAACCAAATCTTTGTCCTTACATATTCGAAAACGACCTTGTTTATCTACCAAGCGGAAAAAGTAATGTCAAGAGGAATATGAAAGCCCAGCATAATATCTTTACGAAAGCCATCGAGTCGGACACAGAAATAAAATCATAATAGTTAATAAAGTTCTAACTTTTCGTTGTTATCATCCCAACATGTTCAGAGAATAATTACATAACTGCCTAAAGCCTAAGCATATAGTTACAGAGTAGTAATAATATTCATGCATTAACCAATCAGAGGAAGTTACTAAAAATAAAAGTTACAGCTATGAGTTAACACTAACAGCATGGACGAGTAAAGGAGAAATTATAAACTATACGAGACGAGATATACTAGACGAGAAATTATAAAAGGAGAAGTAGTGCAGAGCAAATATTGGCATTTAAAGAGGGCTTAAAATTGCGAATGAGTAGACTTTCTCGTAAGAGAAATTCCAACTCAAAAGGACAAGAAGAAAGGATTTTAAAATCATCAAAGGAGACTGGGTGCTTTGTATGTCGGAGAAACCACCCGGCACTTCCATACACGCGTATCTGAAAATATGGGAGTCTCACCTCTCAGAGGTAAAGAGCGCACTAACTCTCCCCTCACCAGCATTCCTTCACACTACCGTGACACGGATCACCCAGGATCCTTTGATGATTTTAAAATCCTTTCTTCTCTTCCTTTTGAGTTGGAATTTCTCTTACGAGAAAGTCTACTCATTCGCAATCTTAAACCCTCTTTATATACCAATATTGGCTCTGCACTACTTCTCCTTTTATAATTTCTTCCTTTACTCTTCCATGTTGTTAGTGTTTACTCATAGCGGTAACTTCTATTTTTAGTAACTTCCTCTGATTGGTTAATGCATGAATGTTATTACTACTCTGTAACTATATACTTAGGCTTTAGGCAGTTATATAATTATTCTCTGAACATGTTGTAATGATAACAACGAAACGTTAGAACTTTATTAAATATTATGGTTTTACTTCTGTGTCCGACTCGATGGCTTTCGTAAAGATATTATGCTGGGCTTTCATATTTCTCTTGAGATAACTCATTGGTACAAGTATTGGCTGGTACAGCCGACATAATCAGCTTCGCACTGATCACACTAAAAATAGTACAAAACAAATTGCTGAGATAATAAGGGGGACTTTCTTCCACTCTTTCGTAAATCATCTTGGATTTTCCATCTTGTATATATACCGGTTTCAGTTAGCCAATCTTGACATATTTGTGGAAGGTGATCGGCCAGTCTAGTGTAGTCTCTACATCGGCGAAACTGGCCGACGTCTCTGACAGATTGGGTTTTCTTTTGTTTTAACCTGCTGTTTATTACCCGTCTGCGTGTTACCATTCCCTTGAGGCCTCTGCCGGGTCCTCACCCTTTTCGGTTAACAGATCGACGTTTTAAGATAGCAAAATGACTATCTATCATTTATGACATGTTAGTGGAAGTTGATCGTCCAGGTTAGTGTAGCCTTGAGAAACACTTTTGGTAGAAGTGACTTCCACTAACATGTCATGATTCTCCCAGGTTCAAACCATTTACTTTTTTTATCTATCATTTACATCTCATTAGCTAGTTTGTTATCGATTTTTGAATCCTAGTGGACATCTTTTCGTCCCATGATTTCTTCTCAATATAAAAACACCATCTATTTTTTTCCATTTTACGTTTCACTCCGACAAAGGGCCTAGGCTCCAAACGTCAGTTTAAGCATTGTTAGGTTCCGGCAGTTTCCCAAACTTTTTGACTATCTACAAGCCGTTCAATACTGCTGACGCAGCAGTCTAATTTTTTTATTCTTGAGAAAGACTGTCGAAAGGCTTAGCGGCGGTCATCTTCGGAGTCAAAAAAAAACTTCAATCGACTGATAAGTACAGAAAGAACAGGTGTGTGTTACAGAAACAATAATATGGTAAGAGAACGGGAGTGACTTGTGCGAGGATAACGCGCAATTAGTAATATTATAACGTTCAGTAGGTTGGCCAGCTAGGCAAGTCCTTTCCATATTGACCCGGACGCTACACGACTCGCTTATCGGTAACTACATCAGACCGGGGCAAGAGTATCTATCTACACTGGATAACCCTATGAGCTAAGCTGTTCTTCTTAGAGCTTCAGTGAGAATCACCCTCATTGGTTTAGTGTTACTTTAGGAGGAAACGGAAGTAGCAGGAAAAAAATCTCTGCAAAGCTTGGTAGAGTCAAGCTGGACAACACTCTTCTCACATCCGACCAAGATAAAAAGTTCTAAACTTAAGACTAGCTTTTCCCATGTGACCAAGCTAACTTAAATTAGACAGTCGAATCTCAATATTCGAGGTGGGAGAGGCGAAAGACGAGATACACAAGCACTACCGCTGTGCAATCAAATTACTTGCGAAGTTCGACATTTTTTGACACCCCTCGATATACTCACTTTTCTTTAAGTTACAAACCTTACAAACCAATACACAATACCGGAAGTTAACTTCACACTCCTGTTTAATATTAAAGTTGAAATCATAAAATCCGGTAGTGAGAGAAATGTGAAAAAATTATCACTTTTACTCTGACACCATTTTGGATTATTTTGATAGGATAAGTAGCTAATTAGAGAACTGTTAACTGTTGCCTACGAAGACGAGTACTGAACGCCTATATCAATGTTCAACTACGTTATTTAATTCAGTCAAAGATCTAATAGTCAGTTTTACATTGGTGTTAGTGTTTTTGTTATTTGTAAAATTAAACGAGATTTACTTGTAAGTTGAAGGTTGATTGGGATTCTACCAAATTATTAACAGCACAGAAGAGTTAATACGAGATGCGCACGCACCGCCGTACATCAACTTTTGCAGATCATTTTGTGAGCACAGCCTGTAAAGAAGGATTTGATATCTCCGCGATAGCGGAGAATGGAGTCTTTCCCTAGACAGTGATATGCACTGTGTGCTGAAAATACAGTTGTGTCAATACTAGCTGCACGAAGAACAGTCTTTATCCACCGTCCAACCGTAGAGGATGTAACTGCCTTATGAGATTAAATATAGGATAGCAGAAGATTATCCGACTCTCCACAAGCTTTTGTTGCATTCAAGTAGAATTCAAAGGTTGTATACACGTAGAGTTCTTTGACTGGATATTTGTGCAGTCTGAGATTACGGTAGATCCTACCTGCCGATCCTGCTTGATGTCGGCCGTTAAGGCGAAGTCATAATAATCCATCGATTTGACCACGTATTCCTTCGAAACATTCAAGTAAGTTAGTGTCTGGCGTCGTTGAATGGTTGTTAACGCAATTAGCATGTCCACTGGAAGATGAACTATTCCATCCTTGTAGTTCATATCGATGTTCGACACAGCTGAGCGAGCAGTATTTAGTGCCTAGTAACTCAAACCTTTGTTATGAAGACTGTGCAGAAACCCAAATGTGGCGGTTATAGTTGGATGCGCTGGATCAGACGATTTCTAGTTACAAAAGTGTATCCACTGTTTAATGTATACTTTGTACTGGCGTTGTACTGTGTCTCCAGGAGTGCATGATGATATCGGCAATTGCAGGCGAAATCTGGCAGTGATCAACGTCAGTGTCTTGTAAAGGGTGTGGACTGTCCAAAAACGGATGCTCCAGATTCTGTGCCGCTGGCTCGATGATTCGTGGTGTTTCCATCAATAAATTCATTACCTGTGTGAACCAAATTTGACCGGGCCACCTCGCGACCACCAGAAATCCGTTCGCTTTGTCGGCTATTATTTTCTGAACACACCTAGAGATAAGACAGAATGGCGGAAACGCATAGAATGCATACAACAACCAGTTGATGCTAAAAGTATCGACGTACTTGGCCAAAGGATCTGGCTTCAAAGACACATAGATGGGCAACAAGGCATTTAGTCTACTGGCAAATAAATCGATTTCCGGCTCACCATAAGTGGCAATCCACCATTGCAATTCTTTCAAACTGTCCTCACCGAGCGACATTGAGGCTTCAAAATTCCCAGTATTCTGCCTCAGGGCTACCGCTTTATCATACTCAAGGTACCGATAATGAAGGAGAAAAAATTCGACACCAGGGAAAGTAAATGTTTGGGAGCCAAGTAAGGACGAAACTTAGCAAATCGTATGAGTGATCTGTGCCCTGAAAACGGCGAAACAAGTTCAAAATCTTCGCTGCTTTCGCTTCGGTTAACGTGACAATCATAAGCATTGGGTGTAATAAAAAACCTAAAAACTCAATTATATGCATAGGGACTAGTACAGACTTGTCTGGATGAACCGCAAAAACCGGGGACAGAAACAACTGAATGGCATGTAATGTTGCTGTTTCACATCCCACATAACTATCTTCAGACTAGAAGTCGTCGTCAAAATAGCCAAACCAGGAATGATCAAATTTACTTCGGAGAAGTTACTTCCTGTGCACAGTTATAACAAAACATCCTGACTTCAACTTCTAGGAAATATTTGGTTTGAATAAAATCCGCACGAAATGACTGACAGATGGCCTGTTTGGTCTAGACATGTGTGAGAAAGACTACTGAAATAGAGTGGACCGAGCAACCAACCGTATTCAGAATTCCCGATGCGTGCTGCATCGTGTGTCGGGTAGCAGCTGCTAAAGACGAGAACCAGGTTCGCCAATGTTTTTATCTTACAACAACGTTGCTGCCGTTTTACTTCTAGACGAGGGCATCCTCATGATGGGTTGAAGAATAGATTATGCGTAAGGCCCTTTTTTGCAGTAGTTGATGACTTGATGTTAATTCAATTGTCGACACGAGACGGAGGATGTTGCCCCTCGGTTTTTTGTTAAGAACTAGGTGACCCCCAGGTCTTATATATTGTTCTTACTTGCATCGCTACTGTTCTTACTTGCATTGTTACTGTTCTTACTTGGATTGCTACTGTTCTTACTTGCATTGCTACTGTTCTTACTTGCATTGCTACTGTTTTACTTGTATCGCTAATGTTCTTACTTGTATCACTGCAGTTCTTACTTGCATTGCTACTGTTCTTACTTGGATTGCTACTGTTCTTCCTTGCATTGCTACTGTTTTACTTGTATCGCTAATGTTCTTACTTGTATCGCTAATGTTCTT
>JBAHVQ010000496.1:1380149-1407745 GCA_036872915.1 Nanipora kamurai | reverse complement strand
GGTCGCGGGTTCGAATCCCTGCCGGGCCAAGTAGAGTTTTCTCTACTTGTCCGGTATGGTTCGTCTCTCGGAGTAGCATTAACATCATTATTCTTCACCCGAGTTCATCTTCTACTCTAGCACTCATGAAGTATGTCCAATATAGGCATCGGATCGAGGACATAGGGATACAGATGGTAAGACTTAGTAAGACGTGCTGAAATTGGTAGCATATGGCAAAACATGCTTATAGACTGTACAGATGGGGGAGGGAACGTAGACGTTGTAGATGGTACGGAATAGTTGAAGCAGTATTTCTTAATTACAGTGTTTGTAATCATTTGGGGAAGTTTTTATAAAAGACACCTCAGCTTCAATAACGAACTTGGAAGCACTTAACGTATAAGTGGCAGTAGATTCGTTGAAGGGGTTTTTAGAACAGCGCAGAAATATATATATCACATATATCAATACAGCAGGCTGTATTTGGTAATGTAATGGACGTTTGTCTTGTTCTTTGTCAAACAAGTATATATTTTGTTCTTTCTAGAGCAGGGCAGATATACAATAATTCAGGAGATTTGTTAGGTAAGGTTTGACCATTTGTTTTATAGCTTTCTAAGGAAGAGTGCATAAGAAGCAAACATTTGATTTCTATTTTTAGGAATGACGCAACACATACATTAATGCAAGACCCCCGCATTTACTTACGTGATAAGGATTACGTATGCTTTTGTTTTTTTAAAAAAAGAGGCCCATATATACGTTTAAAAGGTTGGAATAGGTGCTATCTGTACAATCTGTACTGTCTGTTCCATCTGCAAACTGTATCCTCACTACACCATCTGTATCGTCTGGGAGCATATGTCACCGCCTGTTCGCTATGCTTCTATCTGTACCATTCGTACCATCTGTATGGTCGACCTTCCCTCCTCCATCTGTACCGTCTGCAAGCACCCATGTGCTTGCTAGCACTTTCAAGAAATCTTACTAAATCTTGCCATTTGTATCCCTAGGTTCTCGATCCGAAGTATTTGCCATCTGATCCCTATATTGGACATACTTCATGAGGTTTGTGTATTGGGATGGAATTTTTGAGTACGAGAATGGAATTTTGTGTATGAAAATGGAGTTTTGTGTATTGCAATTGTGGGCCACCGTAGTGGTTTGATTTTATCAAAATCTTTGTGATTAGAAAGCGAGGATTCATTTTCCTTATGAATTATTTTCTCAGGAGTAGTGATCTCAAAATCAGTGTCATTCCAAATACGTTACTCAAACCGTTTTCGTTGTCTGGAATTTTAGGTCTGGTTAACCTAAATGAAGGGGCCAGCTCAACGTGCAGCATGGTGGTAACGACCTTTGCTTAAGTGTTTAGAATTTAAACAAAAATTTAGGCTGATTAGAACGATGCTTGGGTTTCCATTACTGCTATAGTGTAGGATAAACAGGAATAGAACTATAAAAGCTGCCCATGTCGTCTCCACATTGTTTAAATTCTCGCATGTTGTTTATTAGGGTAACAATTTGAATCAACTTCTAAAATTAAACCCGTTTCTCAGTTTTGGTCGAGAAATATAGCTTTGTTATGAGACGTACGGTTACCCGACAACCTGCTAATTTCGTAAGGTCTGTAATGTTGACGCCACGACTGCGTTTCTGCTATAGCAACCACCCAACGTTTTAACTTCTGGAACCTTCATTCAGTCTTGTTCACTCCTTCACGTAATTCAATGGATCAATTTGATGCAATCTTAACCAGGTATTAAGTTTTCAAATTTAATCAACATAAAAGAGGACCCAAATTTGACCCCTGCTCTTACATTTTTTTCCCACAACAAACTACTTTCCATATAGTTCCAATTATTGTAATTCCATCGTTGACGACGCCACAAGTTTGCCAACGACTACATTACAACAATTCCAACTACACCCTTTGCCTTGTACGGGCAAGGAAAAGGTGTAGTTGTAATCCTTTTTGGATCCAAGAAAGAAAAACTGGAGCTGTGCTAAAGGGATTAATGCCTTTCGCGGTGGTGGGGGGACAAACAACTCCATTAAGTTTGTATATACCAGTTTGTATATAACTTGGTTAGCGGGGTTTTCGAAAGACATCTTTATATCTCTATCATAATGAGATTGTGTTAAAGTTATGGAGATATATCCCTCTCTGTAATGGTATACAACAAGGGTATACAACGTCACTGTTGAGAGATAGCTTATTCAATTTTGATCTCAGTCTCTAATTATTTCATGTATTGTCAACAATCGAGCAATCTGCAAATGTCTCTATATGAGCTCTGTAAAGTTTACATCTTAAACCGTAAACACAAGAAAACCGTAATCAGGCGAGTTAAATTCAATGCACGGAGGACGTACATGCTTAAACAATAGGCATTTATCTTTTGTATTTCCAACAATAGAGAGACAAAGATTTGAGCCTCGTAGAAGGTCACGGTGATGTTATCTTCCTAAGCATGGTTTTTACTGGCGACAACTGGACATATAGCCATAACGACATTTGCAAGCGCTGTAAGCATTACATAGTTAATTTAACTTATTTCAAAGTTGAATGTGTTAACCTTCCCAGAAGTGCTTGCGTCTCCTTGCATATGTCATTTTGATTATGCTTATGCCCCCAGCGAAAGCTAAACTTCACATTCCTCACACCTACGTGTGGAAATATGACTTGTACAAGTTTGTTCAATGCAAATGGAAGGATAAAAATGGTGAACATTGATTAAATTACTACCATGTAGAAAAAGATATTTTTGAAAAATTTATTGATAAGTATTATAACCTAAAACAACTAACGTTCAAACTAATTGCCTTGGTTTCTGGTTAAGTCCATGATTCAGATTTCCCTTTCCATTCAGTTTAGAACACTGAAATACCGTTTAGTTTTCCAAGGTCCCTAACTGTTTTGCAATGAATGCTTTTTTTTAAATTTTTAAGCAGTCTTAAAACAAGAAATGTATATGAAACTAAATAAAAAACCTTAGACTTAAGCTTACAAAAAATGTTTTACCTAACTTACGACAGTTTGATTCACTTTGATAGTCACAACTGATTTACACTGTTATGCTTGGAGAGTTCAGGCTTATTCCGAACCATCCTAGAATCCTACTGGGTTTGTTAGTTGGCATTTTAGTGCGATTTGAGGACTTGCTACCAAGCAAAATAAAGTAGGTCTTCGATATTGGTACTGTTTACTATGTTAAGCTATATAACTATCTATAGTATGAATAGATGTAATATGAGTAACTGAAGCACATTGCAAAAATAACTTAAATGTCAGCTAAGGTGAAATTTTATCAGAAATTACTGTAAGTTCTGGTTCCTAGTATTTGCCTTCATCCAAGAATCGTCGGGTTCTTCTTTCTTTTCGAACTACTGTAACTTCGCCAGACTCGGGACCTCCAGAAAGGGTTCGAGTATAGGTCGTCACCGAATCACCAGGGACAAAACCTTCGGAAATGCTGTGGCTAAGGGAGCCTGGAGAGAGTGGTCCTTCAATGGTTCTAGTTTCTCTCTTGATCACTCTAGTTCGTACTTCTCGTTCACCATCTGTAATGTTAAAGGAAAGACTATTTAGTTCGTGTTGTTGCCATAACAATCATGCAACAACAAGAGTTGGCTAAAAGTAGAACTATTGACTCCTGATGTGATTTTATCATTCGGTAAGGCTGAGTTTAAAAACTGCGATTAATCGGGCGGATTTCAGATTTAGATGCATGTTAAGTTGAGAAACAGTCATCAGAGAGCGCTGCGGACTCGAATTTTTCCGATTTTCACTAATTACCATACAGCTTAACCAGAAATCAGCCCGATTGGAATGTGTAAACGTACCTGAAGTCTGTTCATAAGTATCGCTAGTTGTGATAGTTTAATCGTTTTTTAAGTAAAAACCCTTTTACCCTTTACCCTCTGAATAATTAAGGTGAACAGAAGTAATTAGCATGACAGAAATATTAACTTGATATAAATTTTAAAAGTGTCCTAATAATGTCTAAATCTCTTTACCTGAGAAGACCTTGGTCGTAGTTATATCTCCTTCATTGCCACGGCTGTTGCCCCTCGAATAAGTGCGAGATGTCGTCTGTCCAACGGAGTAGCTGTCGCCTGCTTTATCATTGACGCTGAAATCTAGAGTGGAAACTTCGTGCGGTTTTCCCGTTACAACGGACTTTGAGTCAGGGCTCATGCCATGGACTACCTCGTATACTGTTCGCTCGATCTTTGGCTTCACATCCAAACTGATCTCCGTTGTTTGTTTTTCTTTCTTTAGCACCTCGATGTCCCACTTTAAGCTGGCAATTTCTTTCTCCAAAGTAACCACCTTGATACGAAGTGTCTTAATCGTTTGTTCTCTTTCTTCGATCGCCTGGTCGTGGAATTCTTTCTCTACTCGTAAGTCTCGAACTTCCTTCTCTAACTTCTTGATGATTTCATGGCGATTAATGAGTTCGCGGTTTGCTTTCTCTAGTTGTTCTTCCAACAGCATCCGGTCTTTGATTGCTTTCTGCAGATCAAGCTCCATTGTGGTGATCTTCTGTCTCAGCGCATACATTTCTTGGGTGACTTGCTCCAGGCCGTTTGTGCTCTGTCGGTACACTGTCTCGATTTCTGTTAACTTCTCGGTCACGATTCGGAGTTGATACTGAAGGTTCTGCTTCTCCTGTCGAAGAGTCTCTTTTTCGCTTTCGATTTCATCGAATTTCTGCTTCAATTCGACCATTTCCTCCTGCATTTTAGGGTCTGCCTTGATTGCCCGCTCTCTGATCACAATCAACTCTTGCTTCAGTCGTTCAATTTCAATCAAGTACGTTTCCACGGCGTTCTTGCTGTTGGCCAAGTCTTTTTTTAATAGATCATTTTCTTTCGTTAGATCGTTCGCTTGTTTCTTTAATTTCTCATTCTGGCCATCTCGATCCATCAGATCCCGCCTGTAGATTTCCGTCGTGCGATGAATCTCGGTGATCTGTTTGGACAAATCGGAGCTCTGAGCGTCGGCCGAGTTTTGAAGATCCTCCAGCTGTTTCCGGTAAACATCTTTGTCCCTGTTGGCGTCGTTCAGTTGGTCTTCGAGCTTAGCACAACGATTTTTCAGCATGGTGAATTGGCTTTCCAAGTCATTTCTGCCATCTTGCGATTCCTTGTCTTTGTTGTCGAGCTCGTTTAGTTTTTCCTTGAGGACATCGATTTCGTAGTCCTGGTCCTTGATTTTGTCGTTAGCATCTTCCAGGTTTGCCTCCAGTTCAGAAAGATTTTTTTGGTTGCCAACGATTTCATCTTTGAGAGCCAAAATCTTGCTTTCGTTTTGTTTCTTTGTATCGTTCAGATCATCGATTTTCTCCTTGGTCGACTTAACCTCGTACTCCAATGAAGCAGCCTTCTTGTGAGCGTCCAGCAATTCCTTCTGGAGTTCGTTCTCACGATCTTGGCTTCTTTTCAACGCCTCCTCTAAGTTCTTGTACTTCTGCATCGAAGCTTGTGCATCCTTCTGGTTGTCCGAAGTATGAGTAATGTGGATATCGTACTGGGCTTGGATCTTCACGAGCTGCATTTGGACATCCTCGTAGTCTTGTTTTAACGAGTTGTTTTCCATATTAAGTCGTTTGTTTTCGTTTTCGAGATCGCTAAGTTTCTCCAATGCGTTCTCGAGGTCTCGTTTGAGCTTGGCACGCTCGGCCGTTAACTCTTGTTTCTCTCTGGTCAAATCGGAAACGTTTCGCTGGAGGATTAGAATCCGCTCTTCCACGGATTGCTTGTCATCATTCAGATTGTCATACAAGTCTTGTAAGTTGGCAAGTTTCTTGGTTAGGTCGCTCACTTCGCTCTGAAGGCGTTCCCTCTCAGGACGAAGGAAGTCTAACTCTGCAGATGATTCGCTCATGAGGTCTGGGGCTGATTCCACCTCCACAACCTGTTGCGGCCGATTGTTCATACTGTCCATCATTTCGCTAATCTGAATATTAGCGGCTGCAAGGTTACGTTTAAGCTTTTCGTTTTCATCTTGGAGGATGCCATAGTTTGTTTCAAGTTCGGCAAATTGCATCTTCAATTTCTGAAGTTGGCTTTGAATCTCTCTCTTGTCGTTTTGCAGTCTCACGTTATCTTGCTTAACGTCATTAAGTTGCTTACGTAGTATTTGGTTGTCCCCAATAAGTTGCTTGTTGTCCTTCTCCAGTCTGTCAATGGTATACTTCATCTCGGCTACATCTCGTGAAGTCACGTCGGTCGTCGACTGCAAGTCAAGGAGTTTTTTCTGCAACCTGGCATTCTCGTTTTTCAGATTTTCATTCCTCATCTTATAATCTCCCAGGATTCCTTTGAGCTGAGCAACTTGTTTTATTTCGGCTTGCAAATCTTCTTCCAAATCAAGGATCTTGGCTTTAGCCGTTTGGAGGTTTCGCTGTAGTTCGTTCTTCGTTTTCGATAAGTTGAGATTAGCTGTCTCGAGATTGGCTGATTTTTTCTCTGCGTCTAGGAGATCCCTTTGTTTCTTGTCAATGATATCCTGGCATGAGTCAAGTGATGCCTCAAGTTGAGCAATTTTTTGATTGGCCTCTATTAGATCACCGTTAAGTTCCTTCATCTTTCCATCATAGGCAGCATTGTAGGCCTCTAATCTGCCGTTTTTGTTCTTGGCAGCACTGAGATCTTGCTCCAGTTTAGCGATTCTTTTTTGCCAACCCAGAATGTCGTCTTTTCCTACTCTGTTACTATTTTGCAGATCATTAATTTGGTTCTCGAGATCTGCAATTCGTTTGGTCTTCCACTGATTATCGTAGTCCACTCCGTCTTTTTGTCGGTTCAGGTCAGCAAGCGTCGTTTCCAACTTCATGTTCTTCTTACGAAGGTTTGCCAGATCCCGTTGAGCATCGTCGTGGTCCTTTTTGATGTTATCGTAGCTATTCTTGAGCTCGTAAATCTTCGTCAGTTTTTCCTTGCCTGAGTCAACTTGATCGGGTGGAGCCGAATGCTGCACGTTCACTGTCTCTCGTTTGATCACGTTTATATCGGACTGGATCTTGTTTTTTTCGTTATTCGACACATCAAGCTGAATTTTCAACTCGGAGTTGTTCTTCTTCAACTTTTCTAGAAGGCTTCGTAAGCGGTCTCGCTCTTCTTCAACGGCTTGGAGCTTCGATTCTAACGTGGCCACTTTCTGGTGGAGACTAAGGATCTCAAGCTGCAGTCTCTCGATTTCCTTTTTAGCATCGAAGTACGACTTTCTGTAGTCTTCGGCGGAAGCTTTCGCAACTTTAAGCTCGTTTTTAAGCCTGTTGTTCTCTTGTTCGAGCGTCTTAATGCGAAATTGCATGTCGACAATCGTGTTTTCTCGCTCTTGGAGTTTGCTCTGTAGAAGAGTGATGTCCTGTTGTGCTTTTTCGTAATCCTCGCGGTAGGAATGTAAACGTACCTTCAGTGAGCTTATTTCGTCTTCATAAGCGTGTACTTGATTGCGAAGCCAGTCGACGTCGTTTTCTTTGTCTCCAAGATCTTTCCTATAGGCCTCTACATTTGACCTGTGTTCCACGACCTGCCTTTCTAAGTTGGCGTGAATCTCTTTGTTTCTGAAAAGTTGCGCCTTCGCTTCGTCCAGCTCTCCCCTCAAAAGCGCCTTTTCCTTCAATGCCTTCTGAAGGTCGTTCTGCAGGTCGGCTAACTTTCGTTGACTGGCAATGATGTCGTCATTAAGTTCATTATTTTCTTGCATAAGTGTTTTCATTCTCAGGTCAACATCCGAGAACTGTTTCTGCATGTTGAACAGTTGCTTTTCGAGATCGTCGCGTTTCCGCAGAGCATTTCCCAAGTTAGTTTGCGCCAAGTTTAAATCTTCGCGTAGAATGTGTACTTGTTTTTCCAGTTCTTTTTTCTCTTCTTTCAATGTGTCAATGATTTTATCCTTGTCCTGATTCTTTTCGCCCTGTTCTAGTTGCAGCTGCAATTCTTGAAGTTTACGATCTGCGTCCAGGAGAGCTTTCTCAGCATCCCTGTCCTTCAGAATGGAATCTTCTTGCTGTCTCTCGAGTTGTTTCTTGGCCTGTAGAGCTTGGTCGAGCTGAATTTTGAGGCTGTAGTTCTCCTTTTTCAGATCTGAGAACTGTGCCGCCAGTGTAGCGAGTTCTCCTTTGGTCGATTCAAAATCATCCTTTAAGGGTTTTAGTTCTCTTTGGGTATCGTATAACTCTTGCTCCATCTCCTTTTTTCTTGCCAGGAGCTGCTCGTATATGTTTTCCAGCTTTACAATGTAAGCATTCAATTCCAGCAGCTTGTTCTGTGCTTCCCTTTCTTTGTTTTGGCTCCGTTTCAGCTCTTCTTCGGCTTCCTCCAGCTTCCTCTTTAGTATGCTGTTATCTTCACCAGGACCCATTCCGTCCCACATGTCTGGCGCACTTTCCACAGTTTCCACCTTCGATACGCTTATGCTCTCCGCCTGACGATTTTTCTCACTGACGACATCGTCATAATCCGCGTTCAATTTTTTCAACTGCCTCTTCAACTCTTCGTTTTCTTTCTCAACAATTATCTTTGTTTCTGTCAGGTTATCGATTTGGCGTTGCTTTTCTTCGTTGTCTGCTTTCAATCGATCATACTCAGCCTGGAGTTTACTTAATTCTTTCTCAACTTTGTTACATTCGTCTCGATGACGCCCTGCTGTATTCTTTAATTCTTCGATCTTCTGGTAAAGATTTTCCTTGTCCCTTCCGAGTTCTTCAATTTGCTGATCTAGGGCGGCTATCTTTGTCAAACCTTCTTTCACGTCTTGCTGCGCTCGATCCTTGTCAGTGATGGCTTTTTGCAAGCGTGTTTCAAGCTCTGAAATCTTCCCTCGCAGATCGAGAATCTCTTGCTGAAGGCGACCTTGCTCTATCTTCAACCTGTCGTTGTCTTCCCGCAGCTGGTTCAACGAAGCCTTTGTGCTGTCGAGGTGTTTTTCTAAGCTTTTTTTCTCCTTCAGCAAACTCTGTAGCTCGTCTTCCTTTTCTTCCAACTCTTTCTGCGCTACGTCATACAGCATTTTCATTTCAACGACTTTTTGTTCGGCCTTCAAGAGGTCTGCCCGTTGTGCGGAATTTCGTTTATTAGCGTCATCGAGCTGCTGCTGAAGTGCGTTCTTCTCCCTCGTTTCGTACTCATTCTTCACTTCAAGATCTGATATCCTGTCCGAGGCCTCATTCAGATCATGTTTAAGTTTCTGGCAATCCTGATTGCTTTTATCCAACCGATTTTCTAAGTCAGATACTCGTTTTTGCAGCATTCTGTTTTCCTGAGTCAGCTCGATGATTTTTTGTTGAGCTCTCTTGTAGTCACCCTCAAGTTTGCCGAACCGTGTCTTGTTGACTTGGATCTCAGTTCGCAGATTGTTCTCACGTTCCGGTGCTACACTTGGTGCACTTTCAACATCAGACACTCGTTGAACAGTTATCGCTGGGCCCATCGCAGTTGAATCCTTCTTAAGATTAGTAATATTTAACTCCATCGAATTGATCTTGATACTTTTTTCGCGTAGCTGGTCTTCATACTTGCGGATGATGTCTTGCGCTTTTTGATAAGCAACACGCAGCGATTCCAGTTCTTTTCGCATCTTTAGAAGGTCCAACTCCAGTTGTGCTTTGTTCTTTCTCAGTTTATCCAGCAGGGCATTTTTATTATTGAGATCTTTCTCCAAACTTTCAGTTTGTCTTTCGAGGGCTCTTACACGGTTTTGTAAGCGCACTATCTCCTCTCGATCTCTCTTTGCATTGTTCTGAGCGTTAGCAAGCTCGTTCTTGTAATAGTCCCTATCTTTTCGAGCATTCTCCAACTGGGACTGGGCTGTGGTTAACTGGTAGGACTTGGTGTTGATTTGGTTTTCCAAATTGTCTTGGATCTCCCGCAGCTTTTGAAGCTCTTTAGTCAAATCTTGGATGCGTTCTTGCATTTGCTGGATACGGCGGTTATCGTCCTCCTTTTCGGTTTTTAAGGATTCGTTACTGGCCCGGAGGGTGGTCACTTCACGTTTTAATTCTTCCAGTTCGCTTTCTAAAGATTTTACAGTGCGATTCAATTCGGTTATCATCTTTTCTTTCTTGTTCAATAGGTTATTCAGGGTGTCATTTCTCTTCTTTTGTTCGGCCAGCAGACTTTCCAGGTTCATGATGTCTTCTTTGCACTTTGCGAGGTTTGTGTTGGCATTATCAAGTTGTCGTTGCAGTTTTCCCTTTTGCTTTTGCAATGAATCTACTTGTGATTCGAGTTTGGGAATTCTTCCACGGACGCTGTTCAAGTCTTCTTCGGCCTTTTCTCGTAGCTGATTTGCAATATCTGCTTCCTTCTCTAAGTCATCGATTTTAGCCTCAGCTAGAATGGCACGCTGAGCCTCAGCTGCTTTATCAGCAGTCAGTTGGTCAATTTCTGCAAGTAATTTGTTAACGCGATTTTGAGCTTCTTGCAAATCGGCCTGAAGGTCACTGATATCCCGTTTGCTGCTGTTACATTCATTCTGCAATTGAGTTATCTTCGTTTTCAATGTGGCCACCTCATTCTCCAACTCTTTATTCTTGGCTTTTTCATCCTCGAGCTCTTGTGGTGATATGCCATCAAAGAAATCATCACCCATACTTGACTGAACGTCGTTTGACGTTTGCACTGTAATTGCTCGCTCAATGTCAATCTGCTCTTTCTGTTTGATTACTGAATTTAAGTTCTCCAGTTCATCGTCACGGTCTTTAAGCTGGTGGTGCAGACGGTTCTTCTCATCTTCTGTTGTTTCAAATGAGCTCTTATAATGATCCAGATCACCCCTCACGTTGTCAAGCTCAGATTCCTGTTGCACGGTCTTTTCCCGCAACACTGTTATCAAATTGTCATTGTCGTTCAACTTTGTCCGGTAGTCATCTAATGACGATTGGACATCGTTGAGTTGGTTCTTCAGAACGGCCGTTTCTTCGTTGTTCTTTTTATGAGATGACTCCAAATCTGTAATTCGAAGCTCTAGCGCATACTTCTCTTTCATCACTCGATCCAGATCTCCTTCCAGTTTAGCCAGCTTCTGTTTCAACACCGTCACCTGGTTCTTGTAGTCGTTCGTTTCACGTTGGCTAATGTTCAGTGCCGTCTGAAGTTCGGAAATCTTTTTAAGGAGTTCTTGAATTTCATTCGCCAGTTCATCCCTTTCTTTTAACAGCATGTTGTACTCCACTTCAAGTTCTTTGTATTTTCTTTCTGCTTCCAACGCCTTGTCGTGGAGATCTTTCTTTTCGTCTTCGAGAAGTTCGCATTTGGTTTGCAGTTGCGCAACTTCTTCGTGCAGGGGCTCGATTTTGCTTTCCAAAGCTGCAATTTGCTTCTTTAGGTCTTGGATGGTTTTATTCTTCATTTCAAGCTGATTCTTATGCCACAGCAGGTTCTTTTGCATCTCGTTGCAGGACGTTTTTAAGACGATGTAATCGTTCTGGAGTTTGGCGTTCTTAGCTTTTTGGTCATCCAACTCATTTTGGAGCTGAGCCTTTTGCCTTAGCGCATTGTCCAGCTGGGATTGCACTTTGTTTAGCTGCATTCTTGCCTTAGAAAGTTCATTATCCAACTCGTCTCTCTCTTCCTGGACCCTCTGAAGCTGTTTCTTCAAGTCATTCACTCTCTTCTCGCTGTTCGTATAGCGCTGTTTGTAGTCATCGCGATCGCGAACTGCACCTTGGTATGAAGTCTCCAGTTGGTCGACCTGTTCCTTCGCGGCGTTAAGGTTTTCCAGGGCATCATCTAGGTCGTCTTTCGCTTTGTTGTAGTTGTCATCCAGTTTCTTATATTTGCTGGTCAACGTCATCAATTTTCCCTCTGCCTCGGTCAACTTCGCCTTCAGCTGGGGTATTTGGGCTTCCAAGACTTTGATGCGATCTTGCGCCTTCCTGTTCGAATCCTCGACGTTCGCTAGTTTGTTGGTAGTGATGTTGAGATCTTTTTGAAGACCATCCTTCTCCTGTCGTGCTTTGTCCAAAGTTGCTTCCAAGTCATCTATCTGAGCCTCGGCCTTCTGCAGATCTCTTTGTAGCCCGTCGCGATCTTTTGTCAAAACCTGGTTTGCCATCTCAGCTTGGGCTAGTTGCTTCTTCAACTTGTCAATCCGATTGTCCAGTTCCTCGTTGTCTGCTTCGAGTCGTTCAATCTGAGAGTTCTTTGCTCCAACTTCCTCCTTCAAAGAATCAGCGAGTTTTTGATTGTCAAGTACCTCCTTCTGTAGAATGGCATTATTCTCTTTGCTCTTTCTCAACTGATCTTTCAGGTCGTCCAGCTGTTGCTTCAGACCGTCTCTCTGTTTCTGTAGATTCTGGACCTGGGATTCGTACTTGGAAACCTGGATCTGATTGGACTTTTCTTGTTTTTGCAAGTCCCTCTTTGCCTTGTCATAATCCGACTGAAGTTGGTTTACTCTGGTCTGCAAGTCTCCAAGCTCTTTAAGCAAACTTTCTTTTTCCTTGTTTGCCAACTCAGCATTCGCTTGCCAGTCGGACAGTTGGCTGTTTAAGCTGTCCAAATCCCCATCCATTGATGACTCGACGTCCGATGATGTACTCACAGTGATCATGTCTTTAGAAGCAAGTTCCATTCGCAAACGATCGATCTCTTTCTGTAAAGCATTCTTCTCGGATTTGAGCTTATCAATGAGGGTGTTCTTGTTTTTGAGATCTTTCTGCAGTCCCTCGTTCTCGAACTCTTTCTCAGTAAGATTTCGTTGCGATCGAATGAGGTCATCTTGGAACCTTTTTGCATCTCCTCGAGCAGTTTTCACTTGATCTTGAAGCGTGTTTTTTTGCTTCAAAAGATTTTGGATCTGCTGTTGAAGTTTCTCTACCTACAATTTATGGAGTATATACATTATAAAATAACAATAGTAACTCCGAATAGTGAAATCATTTTTATAGAGGCTTGACGTTTCGACTATGTTTTAATTATCAGGAATGTTATAACCTGTTTATAAAGTCATAAGATTTTTTAATCTCCATATCTTCAAGTTTGTCTCCAATATGCGAGAGCTAGCTATAAAGTAAAGTTTCCGTGAAGTAGGATTATGCTGTACTGGCAAACTGTTTTGACCTAATAAGAACTTATATTGTTTAATTTATACAAGCTACCTATAAATACTGATGCCTTTTTAAACAGTGCTATCTATCAGCAAATAGTCGAAAATGAACCAGTCTCTACTTTTCGACGTAGGTGTTTTATTTACAAGAATATGAAAAGTCATGCAGCCCAACAATTTCTACGCAAAAAATATTCGGAACTACAGAAGTTTGAATTTTGGAAGCTCCCTGAATTTTTATTCGAAAATAGACAAAGTAGTCGTTAAAGTTAAGAGATAAACGACAAGATTTGCTATTTCAGACCTTTAATAACGATCATTCTGCTCGATCCGTGGATATGCAATTGTATCAAATGACATGTTGATCAAACCGATTACCAAATGCGTACCAAACGTATAGCTTTACAGTACTGTCCTCCACTGGCAACTTAACGGTTTCCCATCGTTTATGGCGCTCCCCGCCATGTCGTCATGTACCCTGCTTTTGCTCTCGTCCGGAAAACTCTGAAAGCCTTTGTTGAGTTGAGTGGCTTTACTGCTTTTAAAATTGTTTGAGTAAACAGTTGTGAATTAACCCTTCAACACAAAACCTTTCTTTTGTTCTCTTTGTTTTAGCTTTGTTCTCCAGCTTGTTCTTTTGTTTTTGGTGTCCGATATATCGGTACCCGGGCTTTAGAGGGTTAACGGTCGTTATCTTGTAACTAACAACTAGTAAACACTTTCTCTCAGGTGAGATGCTATCACACGAATGCGCATGGTTCAAGCCTTAACTGGTGGATTGCACTGAAGCCGTGTTGGTGTTCATTTAACAAAATGATCAGTCTTCGGTTGTATGTTACCAGTGAATGAACACACACCGATTGAAAAAAAAATTATGAACAAATCCGGTACACACACACACACACACACATATATACATACATACATACATACATACATACACACATACATACATACATACACACATATACACATACTGTATATACATACTGTATATACATATACATATATACATATGTATGTATATATACATACATATACATATATATACATATATATATATATATAAAATGTATATTGTGGTAACGACGGAGACTATAAATAAGTTAGCACTCATTTCGCACAAACGTTTTCGCTTTTATTGAAGATCTTCAGGTGCTGAAGGTTCTACTGAAAAGTGAAAATCGTAACTCTTCGAGTGGCTGCCCTTCGCTCGAAAAGTTACGATTTCCACTTTAAAAATTTTGAATTTAAGACACGATTTTAAATTAAAGTTTTAGCATTTCCTTAAACTCCTGTTCTTATTCAACAAAGCCACCCTCAGATATTCCCGCTCAATAGTGCCAACGCCTTATAGTGAACGATTGAATGTGGATGCTTTTACATGCGGTACATTGAAAGTCTGTTTCCGAGATTGTGACATTACGTGTCTTTTATCCCATCTACAAAAGGAACTTTTCCCCCTCGATCACCTAGGTTAAAATTGTTTGATCAGGGATTTGAATGTGAATTCTCATAACTATAAAGAATTCGTAGTACCAGCTGTCGCTGGCGCTTTACAAAGTCAACTTTTATGGAATGGTCTTACGACACTCAGTTTTTATAATTACCCTTCAGTTAGATTATTGCTGTTATGTAAATTATACATACCGCATTTATTCTATTAAACGCCTACTATCTAATACACGCCTCTCTCCAATGAACGCCCCCATAATTTGCGAAAAATTGAATTAAACGCCCCTCTCTAATAAACGCCTCTCCCTAATAAACGCCCGTTTGAGATTGTAAGACGCCATAGATATTTTAATATCTAAAACATTTAATGTCATTTACATTAAGTTTTTATAAGATAAGGTTGTTTGTAGGTCATTGACTGTTCGTATTCGAATTCAAAATGAGTATATGTATCTGCGATACTCGTCAGTTCTTCATGGAGAATCCTCGCACAAACTTTTGACTTGGTTCTGGTTTTAAAGATACCTGGTATGAATAAACCCATCTCTCGTTTTCTTTTACCACAAACTTCTACTTCGATGTTTCCTTGCAGAGCGTTAAGAAATGTTGCGACAATGCATTTGTTATCTATTCGAAGTTAAAATGTTTTAATTAAACGCCCAACTCTAACAGGCACCTCCTTCTGAAAGTGTTTTTTTAAATAAACGCCCACGCCATTTAATAGAATAAATACGGTATCATTAATCCTGGATTAAGCTAATCGTCTATTGAACAAGCCCGCCCTGACTTATTCCACAATTGACAAGGTTTTCATGCAGAGACGTATTTTGTAGTTGTCAATGAAGGTATGTCTGCAAGTTTTAATCTCAACCTGTCTGTCCTGTTAACTTTCTATGTGCGAACTCTGGAAAACACCCTGGATTTTCAGCATATGTGATCTAACACGCAGTACCAATTACTAGAGTGAATAATACTCTAAAATATGATGAAATTTGCTATCTTGGAGTAGTGACACATTTTGAAGAGATTCGTTGAGCTAGTAACTTTGAGTCATGGACTGGAATCAGACTGGTAACCGAATCGTTGGAGGTTCTAGCTGTTAGAAACTTTAGCTGACGACGTTTGACAACGCGGACGGCAAAAATCTTGCATGGACTGGCCTTTTCGATGCTTGCATATTTCCGCGGAGGTTCCGCGGAGCGATCAATGAAAACAGACGTTACTTTGGCTTTGAATTTTAAGTTGAAAAAATGCTGTCCGAAGTATGAACTGTCAGAAAGAATAAATATCCAATGCATGTTGTCAAAACATGAAAACAATCTATGAAAACTGAGTAATCTCTTCACGTTTTGGAATTAAATCACAGATGGCTAAATACCTCATTTGCCGTTCATGATTTTACACCATCGACTGCTTACGCCATCAAGACCATCTAAATTATTTTAGGTTGTCCACGGCTTAAAAACGTCACTTGCTTAAGCTCTATGTTGTACACAGCATTTCTGTCTTATACTTGCCTTTCAGAAGCCTGTTTACCCAGACTACAAAAACGCCGTACGGCTTTGTATTTCAGGTGAAAAACAAAAAAGCTTTCTGGGAAAGGTATGAACATTGAGAAAGCGTAATTGTCCAATGTATGTTAAAAATATACACCTTGTTGAAACTAACTTAATTATTAAACAAACCATTGACGGTACACAGCTCATTTGCCATTCATGATTGTACGCCATCACTGCTGACATCAATAGCACAAATGCTTTTGTTATCTGAATTATTCGAAGAAATTTGCTCAGAATAGTCATACATTTTGAAAATGTTCTCTCGGGTATTGTACTCGGATAAATTTCAGACTGGAATCGAATTCGTAACCTTCTGATTACCGGCGAGACGCTCTGGCCGTTGAACTGCTGGGAGCGTCGAGGTTACTTTTCAAATTGTTCGACTTGCCATTGTACAGAAGACCGCTAGTACTTGAAAATATGACAAATGCTTGTGGTATTTGAAATATGAGGTAGCTTACTAGTTCAGATTAGAGATGTTCTTTGTACCTCTCTATAGTCTGAGTGTGTGTTTGTCTGCTTCATTTTCACGATACCTTTTCTTGTAACGGCTTTTTAAGCTATTGATGATTTGCAATCAGTCCCTTGAGATTCGAAAGACGCTTCGGCGGTCATGTTGCAGGAAAACACATGTCAATAAAGAACAATATTTGTTGATGAGATTTTTGTTAAGTCTGGCTCACACATGCGACATAAGTGTAAAGAAAAGATCAGCACGAAAACAAGCATAACTTCTGAGACTTTTGAAGACAAAACAACAAGAATTTCTCGTTCGTCATTTGTTCGGCACCTGGCTTATGCTTGGAGTATGATCTTATGCTAATGACGATCTTTATGTCGCAGGCTTGACTCCATTCCTTTGGTTTACCTTTTGTTTTGTCCTTATGCTTTTGTTTATGCTTACATGTTAACCAAGCTTAAAGTTCTTCTAGCATGGCCGCCATGACGTCAATTGCAAACCAGGAATCGGAGTAGGGGTACAGTCATTTACCGGGACAATTTCAAATTGAAAACCTCACAGATTGATGAAAGTGCGTCTAAAACGGACATGCAAGTAAAATTTAACCCCTTTCACAGGCTCAAAAATGATGCTTTCTGGTAGAGTTTGATTTACAGCATATGAATTAGTCAAGCTTTTGAACGAACTGATGATTAATGCTATTAAATTTATGCAGTTCCATTTCTATTTGTACTTAGCTTTTATTACCATTAATAGATTGTGATAAGGCTTTTGAATGATCTCTTTATTTTCAAGAACCACCCCCTATGCTTGAAGATTAATTTAAACACAGGAACCTGTGTTGGAAAATAGACCGCCACGCAATATCTTTTACCACTTAAACTATAGAGGACTCACGGTCGTCATCGTTATCTTGCAAGTAAGCCTGAGTCTGACATAATGAGTGTATTACCGAGATGGTTTATCATGCCAATGGTAAAGAGTCAGCTGGTGTGAAACCTTTTTGAACTTATCGACTTTTCTCGCATTTTGACTTTCTGTACCTTTAATTCATTCCACCCAAAACGTTTAAGCAAATTTTGGAGCAATATGGTTCTCCTTACACCTCTTCACGTATCAGCTGCAGACCTGTCGAGGCACAAACCATTTCCTTCGAGCTACAAGAGTGAAGTAGTAATAGACGAGATCTCAGCAATTTTGGCATATATGTGTATATTTTCACAAAGGAAACCTTTGCACGACCGGTTTTATCCCCCAATTAAATTTCACGATTTGATTCCCCTTGCCTGAACTAATGATTTTTATTCAAATATTTCATTCGCTGCGAGAACGGAAATATGACTTTTTAGGCTCGAGTAGTACCATTCAGTTGACATAACTGAAAATGACCATTATAATTTCGTTTTAACGTTTACAGCATTTGAGGAAAGAGAGTTTCAACAGTTAAAGCAGGATTGTCATGCCTGGAAGATTCTTTTTAACTCCAAACCGTACATATGTAATATACATAGAAATTAGATGCATGAGCAGTGTTGAGTACGTTTTCAGAGGACTTTGACCAAAGTGCTTGATTTGTAATTTCTTTCGAGAAATGTGGTAGTTCAAGAGTTAAGCCAAGTACGCACGGTTCGATTTTTTAACCGATTTAAAACCGATCTGACAAATCGCATTGTGTGTGGCCAAATCGGTTGTCAGATGAAAGTCAAGCCGGTTATAGACTTCTAGTTAAGCTGACAAAATTGGAATGACATAATGCTCACCAATAACAAGCCAATCAGCACTTGGTGTTTTGGCAGCTCGTGGGATGGGAATCATGAGAATGTTAGATTCGTGTTACCTTCTCTGGTGAAAATTCATCCTGTCAGATGACAATGTTGAACGGACAAAGTCAGCTTATGCGCTTTAAGTTTTAAAACACCACCTTTCCGCCTCCTCCCAGCATCCCATTCTCACCAGCCTCTCGTTTACTTTAGACTTTACCACTTCGCTGAGGATTTCCGGTCTCTTTCGGTTCTTCTGGTTTGTGAGTGGAAACCTGCCTAATTTGAGACTCCGGAACTTATCTTGATGAGTTAGCGGCTGTTTCATCAGTTCAATCTAAAATCTCAAGCCGATCGAACATCGCAGGTCGATATCTACTGTCTTCAAAAGTCAAATCAACCCAGCATTTCGAACCCATTGACTTCTGATTTAAGATACGTTTACACACTGCAATTAATCGGGCCGATTTCTGATTTAGGTTCATAGTAATTAATAAAAAGCAGGTATATTCGAGCGCACAAAGCTTTCTGCTAATGACTTTTCTCTTGATATGCATCTATGGGCCGATTTGTTCCTTAAATGCATGTTGAGATGAGAAGTCATTAGCAGAATGCTTTGTGGGCTCAAATATACTTGCATTTTATTAATTACCATGAACCTAAACCAGAAGTCTGCCGGATTAATCTCAGTGTGTAAACTCAGCCTTGAGGGTTGTTTACGTGGGATGATTTTTCTGGTTAATTTTCTGATCCTGAGGTATGCGAAAGAGTCAATAATTCACAAAACCACTGGACTATAGCTTTGCACAAATGATTTAGTGCAATCGTAACTCTCTATTCGATCACAAAAATCGCAAGAAAAATTGCTCGTGTAAACAGCCCTAAGTCAGCAGCCCCACTTCAGGTGACGCAAAGGCAGGATGGGGAAATTTAAGGTTGATCATCACCTGTATGTGGGGCTTAGTTTTAAATATTGCCATTATTCTGTGGTTTTTACGGCTTTCTGGTGCAGTTTTGACATTTGTGGCAGCAAAGGTTGGGGTTCGAACTGCCCAAACTCTTTCTCTACACCACTACACTTTATGGAAACAGTAAAGAGACAGTCAACCCTACCGGATTGAAGACTAATGAAGGCATCAAACTGACTCAGATTTCCATCAACTTCAATCTGATTGATCACTTAGATCCGTCGTCATATGGACCGTGAATCGATGAGTTGTAACCCAAAGGGTCAAGGCTTCGACAGAGAATGTCTTTCATTTTTATTCTTATCAATAATTGAAATGCAAATCAGGCAGTTTTGTCATTATGACTCATTTGCATTGAGTTTGCTTGATTGTGCATAATTTTCTTATGACTTGTGGTGTGCATCTCTCACAACGTAATTATCTCCTTTTCATCGTAACAGGCTAAGCATGAATGCTGTAGTCATAGCTACTTCGAAGTCCTGTCTTGGTCTGACTATGTAAGACTGGACTGACTCGTTTAATCAAGGTCTTACCATGGCGGTAAAATGACACTTGAAAGGAATTTCCAAGAACAATTTGTTTAGTTTGGTTTTAGAGAAAATTAATTAGTTTGTACAGTTTGGAAAAAGTTTTGGTTCTACCGGGCAACCAAACTCACATCAAAAGCTCCTTAGTTCGTCCCCTTCACACAAACCAACAATGTCAAATTTTGGTACGAATACAACCTAATATTCATGTACTACGTACTTGTTTCAAATAGGTTCCAATATATTATCGGGTGATTTGGATATCGACTTATTGTCCTATTCATGTTGATGTTGTAGCTGATTACAATTTAAGTGCTCAATATGAATCTCGTTCGGGATAGAAATATACGTGATATGGACATTCGCGCAGTCCATTTCACGCAACAACCTACCTCCAATTGTAATGTAATGCAAATACGTGTATTCAATTAAACTCCCTCAACGTATAGAGCACCAAATCACTATTCAGATTCAGGGTTTGGTTAATTCGGTAATAATTACATCGAAGGAGTGGACTTAGCCTAAAGATTACGTCAACTTTTGGTGTTGTCGAACTTTGAAGATCTTTGAGTTAATTAAGTGGTGCGGTTCAGCATGTTTGTGTTTTGTTTCTTAAGTTGGATTACAGGCTTCGTAGGTTGACTTGTTTAGGTTTGTGACTTTCATTTGCTGATTTCTGATGGCGCCGCTGAATCTAATAATTTTACGGTTGACCAATCTTCTCTCTATGGAGAAAAATGTCTCGACTTGCCGACGCTCCTAAGTAATGTTCGTCTACAAGCCATAAGTTGCACTAGTCAAACGGTGTAGCACGCCGTCACAATCACACCGTTCGATCTAAATGGACTCAGTTGGATTTGATCATTTTTACCAATATTAATATTGAGCATTTATGGTTGCAAAAGTACATAAAAGTATGTTGACTTAAATAAGCATTAATTTGGTTTTCCTTCTGACGAACAGAGTGCCCAAGAAAGTATAAAGCTTGTTCGTTGTACCTAATACAGGGATGGTCGACGTAAGGTAACAATGTGGGTCGGTTACGCTCTGAGTGTCCTGGCATATTTGGGCTATATTCAGTTACTTTAAAAAACGATGGCATCAAATACCAGACTTCTATACACGTCACTTCAATTTTTATAGAATGGACAGATTTGCAAATTTCTTTTGAGTTTTGGTATCGCTTCGACTCCTGACATGCAACAACCATACATTGGCTCCTGCGAAATGTATTTGCCAACGAGAACCGTTATAAAAGTAGCAAATGTTCATAGATTTCAGTGCGAGCTAAGCATAACTACTGTAAAATTCCAGCACTTCAAATCCGATAAACAGTTTAGGATATACGCGGTGAACTGACCAACTGTTTTCTGAACGTTACTAATACCATCAACAACCGCAGTGGTTGCAAGCTTGAAACTGCTTTATCTAATCAAGTCTGTCTGCGAGATTAAATTCCAGCGTTAAAACTCTAACAAATAATACCAACATAACAAGAATCGGAATTGTTTTAAACAAACAGAACACGACAACTGATTCTTACCTCTCCTCGATGATTTTCTTTCAAGTTGTCAATTTCGAAACGAAATCGTCTCCAATAGGACTCGAGGTCCAGGAAAGTTTCTTTCGCATCAGAGATCTGCTGAACAGTTAAGTCGGTAAAGTCTGTCGCTGAGAAAACGGTTTGACCCGTCTGGCGCCTTTCATCGTCCAAGTTCACCGTTGTATCAGCCATTCTGAAAACGCGTCCACGAAGTCAAAATAGGCGAGGTCCACAGTGGATGGTAATCCCTAGCTTGCTTTATCGAAACACAAAAAGGCGTACCTTGTGATGTGCTACGATGCAACCACCGTCTTTTATTGTTGCTCGGTGCTTTAAATTCAGCATAACAACCATACCCAATCGAAATGATGAAACGGAGTGCTCATTATCATACAGTTGACAGTTCATTGGCCTTATTGACTTCAAAATGTACATTTTAATTGGTGGTAGAGCATCAAAATCAGCATAATTTTTGAATAACTTTGCTACCACATATCTTGGCGAATTCGATGACATTGATGTACGGCCAAGGATTTCTCCCTAGAGAAAATTGTCCACCATGAAATTTTAATTTTATCTTTTATGCTGAAATTTCTGGACTGAAAAAGAACCTTCCAGCTTCTAGAAGCTCGTGTGTGCTAAGACAAGCAGGTAGAGAGATATGCACCTTCGTTTAATACAAAATTAAAAGATGAATAACATGTTGAATTCGATCTGACGTGTTAACAGCTCTGGGGAATAAAAGTTCTCAGCATATAACCACCTCTGTAAAAGTAGCCACAAGTGTTTATTTAGAAAAGTGAGAATGAAGTTCCTGCACCCCAGGTATAAATTTGAATAGTGCAACGTGTTAACAACGTAATTATTCATACAGGTAGCTTCTTATTCTGTTAAGAAAGCTTGATGGATGAGCAAATCCCTCTATTAAATCCTAGCAGAGATTTTCAACATTTTATCAATTTAATTTCTAGCTCCCATATCCTTCCAACCGTACATACGTTTCGTGTATATACGTTCGTGAACAAGTCGACACGTGAGCAGAGAAAAGTGGTTTTGAAGTGTCTACTCATGGTTTCTCGTTGTATTCGAGTTTGAATCCAACTTCCCGGTATTCAAAGGGCAGTTTTATTACCATAAAGTTGTAATGGCATAAGTGACCTGAATTATCCAACCGTCATCGTAATAGATGTTCACGCAATTTCTTCAAACCGACTGCTGAAGTCGGGTAGACGATGTAAATTTGCTCACATCATTTAGCAATCAACCAGAACATTTTTCTTTTTTTTTCTTTTTTTTTTTGTGGTTCACTACAGGTGTGCTTGATCGTTACACCAGATTGATCAACAGGTTCAAGAAGCCGGTACAAAAAACGAATTCGAATACAGTCTTTGGGCAGCGTGATAAATTCGTCTTCAAAAAACTGGTAAGTCATTTATCAATGATATCACGAACTTCATTTTCTTAAGTCTTTTAGTTTCTAGAACGAAACATGCGTGTCTAATAAAAGCCATCTTGTCCCCCCGTGAGGCATTTGAGGGAATATAATGTTTGCATAATTATCTCGCCCAGCAATTTGTTTTCCGCAGCTCAAACCATGAGTCACGGCAAGAAGACTTCAATTTCTTGGCTTCAGTATTGGGTATTTACCTTACAACCTGCAAATGCAATGTGCGTATTCACCCACTGTGTTTCAACGTTGAGGAAATCATAGGTTATCAGGCCCTGTTTACTGTTAATGGTTCACTTGGTCTCACCTGTCATACAGGACTTCCCACGCACCTAAAATTTTTGTAAAGTCCTAGTTTTCTTATTACAGAATAATTTTTAATTTAGTTTGTATGACGAACCTCTTTGAGTGATGGTTGATGCTATTTTCGATTGGGCCATGTGCATAAGCTTGACGAACGAATAAGAATCTTCAGTGAGGTTGCGGCCATTTTTTGCCCCCATTCCCCTCCTTCCAAGGTGTTATGAAATTGTAATATCTAAATTTCTTGGCGGCTATTCATACATGGAAATGACATTTTGAGTGAAAATTGAGGGACGTTTTTACTTGCTCTAATATTTTACTGCAATCAGTAAGCTAAATGTTACCTTATCCTACAAGTTTTTACTTCTAAAAACAAATTAGATATAGGGATGCCTACCTTTAAAGATTCGTTTGCCACAGTTTCCCCCGGAATATGTCTGTCGTACTCATTGACGTACTGTGTCATTCAGTATATTGACATTGCAGTGAGCAGACTAGTGTAATTATCACTTTGTTTTATATTTAGACTTAAGTAGCTATCAATACCGCGTGCAAGCAACGTCGTGTTGCTTTGGAGCGGTAATTTGTTAGCCAATGGTGGTCAGTGGAGTCCATGTAAAGTGACTTGTTTATACATAGCTGATGCAGGCCAGAAGCAATTACTGTAATTTATCTTGACCTTACGCTTATCAGACATTTTATCTAACGTTAGTCGGATAAAATGTCTGTAGGTAACATCCATGATGGTTTCGTCTTCTGCTCCATGTTGGGTCGTTCATAATAAGAATTAGGATTTAACCATGAGAAGCTCTTAAGGATTTTGTTTTGATAAGCAGCCTCTTGATTTCCAAACCACAAATATGAAAATTGGAGCAAGAGGTCAAGTTAAAAGAATGCCGATTTCTGTCAAACGTTTCATACCACTTTTGCTATAACTCCCAAAATAAACCACGAATCAGAATATTTCATTTAAAATTAATGTTATATCGGGGAAGGGGTATTCATCTTAAGGAAAAGATAAACAAGAAGTACTCCAAGAAGTTCGTAATTTCTTGCTTTGCTCAAAGAACTTTGTCATGCAAAATGGTTAAAGTCGTTCTTTTTATGTAAACACATTCCTTCTAGTTGTCTCGCAAGGTCCAAACAATCGGAAGGATGGTTCCCGAACGTCTTTCAAGTGAAGCCGCAGTTACTCCAAAAGTAAATTAGTAAACGTTTCGGAAGGTCTTCTTTCCGAAATTCGAGATTATGCATGGCAGAGTCTTGCTTTTTTGTTTTCTAAGGCAAAGGACTACTTTATATATTTCCTTTAAACTTCTATTTATGGCAAATAAAATTAAACATGTAATTGCACTTGGTAACGAATTGTATACGACTAGCTTATGCTCAAACTCGGAATAAAACCATTTATAAAAAAGACCCTACGGGTTCTTTTGGTGAATTAACCTTACACAGCCGAAATATTGTCACAGAAATGGATACAAATGACTCTGGAGGCAAACGGAAACAGTCATCCTGTGGTTTCCAAATAAGGCAACACAGGAAACCGTTCCATCAGATTGTAAAATTTATTGTATACGGCCAGATGTTTTGGCTAGGGTTTGTATCCAAACAAGCATTATTTGTGTGTCTTAAACATAGATGAAAATAATGACGTCAAATTATGGCGTGATTTTGTTTAATTTACTTTTGAATTTTCAATTAATTTGACTTTTCCGCCTTTTTCGCAAATCTAATGTATTTCTACATTAAACATTGGAAAACAGCATTGTATAGATAATAAAAATGTTCTGGTCAAGTTCAAGACATTACCCAAGACTTTCTTTCTGATAGATCTCTTCATGGCAACCTATTTTTTCCGGAGTCCCGCAGGGGTTCGTTTACTCTTTTCAACATTTGTGGACACAACACGTCAAACTGTTGAGGTGACATGTTGACAAAGGTGTCCAGCAAAATGACAGCTGTAAACTTAAACGTTGACGATTCTTGGTCAACATGTTTATGAATTTGCTGCAGCTGCATGGTCATTCTTTGTGGTTGTGTTCGTGTTCATTACATGGAGCCAATCACAGTTTATGTTTTAATCAACGTTCCAAAATCCAAAGGTGAGGGAACCAACGAAAACAAGAATGGAAAATACTCACGGTTTGTGTTCTAGCACTTTCTACACTAAGTTTCGGCAGTTTCATAACCTTTTGGGTTTCGACTCATCATTCAGCACTACCTACATACAATTCTACTTTTATATGCTTTATTCATGTCACTCAAGAATAATCGCAAAATGGCTGCCGAACGGGCAAAGGAGCAAACAAGTGAATCTCAAGGTTAGTTGAAAAGCATCGGTACAACATCAAAAGTCAGGACTACAAGAACTGGGATATAAAAGCTAGTGCGAAAGAATAGATCTCCCTGGAATTTCGAACAACAGGTACATGCTGTGCTTTTCAAATAAAAACTATATTTATGTGGGTCAAAGGTGGAACAGTGAGATCAATTTAAGAGAACTCCCCCTCCACCCCCTTGGAGGAGCGTTTCCTTGATCGCCCTCTTGACACATTCAAGAGGGTATCCCTTTAATTACGGTAAGATTTAGGACGCCTAAAATAAGATTTTTTATCGATCGAGTTAGTATTCGAATACTTGTAGATCCCAATAACCAAAATATGAGTTCTGAGAATTTCTGAAAAATAAGAAAATCTATCCAAAAAATTAGTATTCCTTTTTTTAGTAAAGCAAGAGATGACTCGTCTAATCATTTTGCATGGCTCGAGACTCGAATTACATTACTTTGAAATCGGCTGTCAAAATTTCAGGCGCGGTTTCAAAAGATAGCGAGTTAAAGCAAACAACCCATTCAAAGAGAATCTATTTCGACTTAACATTACGGAAGAAGCTATAATGAATCAAATCCAGAAGTAACCAGTGACCATCCCTTTGAAATCAGCTGTTAATATATGAAATACGCTTAGGGAAAGGGTTTTAGCAAGTTTTTATATTGGGAAAAAAAGTGTCTAACAATTTCAAAAATTACAGAATTGTTTTCAAAAGCATGCAACACGAAACAGTAAACCACTCAGAGAGTTTTTACGACTAACGACAAACATCAGAAGAAAAGAATGAAAGAAGACTGAAGGGGAGTTTTCTCAAACTAAACCATTACTTATGAATTCAAAAAGCAAAACGCAAGGTGACGACTCTACGAACAAAACAGCTCTGCCGTTTTTTGTGGCTTTTGTAAGAAAATATTAATCTCTCTATTATTCTTTCAGTATTGATCTTGTAACAGATGCTCGGACACAAAATGTTGAGTCATCTGGAACCTAAGCAAGCTGAAGCGTTTGGACGGCGTTCGTAAAGACGCGTTATCAGGTTATCTGGACTAGTTTGCATGGATATAGCAAGCGGAAGCCAACATATCTGATGTAATATTACCAGAAATCGCACGCAAAAATGACTTTTGAAAGTTGTTACGAACGTCTTCACGGATACCTTTAGGCGTCAAACTAAAATGAAAAAAGTTAATGACAAAACGACCCTTGGCCTTGGGTTATTTTTCGCTACTTGTAATAAAGAAATTATTTCCAGAAATTTAATGAGAAAGTAATCTAAACGTTGGGTGGGCGCACTCTGTTGAGGGGTGTTACTTTTAATTGATCCGTATAGTATAAAACAAAACATATTCCGAATATAATTATCTTGTAAAACTCAAGATATGAGTTTATATTGAGTTTTACAAGACGATTATATTCGGAATATGTTTTGTTTTTTACCTTTTCAAATTGTCGGCTGGCTATGGTTTTTGATCCGTATAGCGTACTGTGTTATACGTTGAACAATACGAGTAGCCGTTTAAGCATACTTTGTGCTTGGGTAGAAGCTTAAGAGAAAATCCAATGCTTGAGTTCTTTTGTGGGATAAAACGTTCCTTGTTTGGTGAAAACCAAATTCTATTACGCGGTATTACATGTAAATGTCGTTGGTTGACACTCACTACCACTGAGTGGCAGTTAGCCTCGTTTCCATATAATCGCTACAATTGCCGCGATCGTAGCGATCGGTTGGGAAAATTCAGTATTCATATGGAAACTATACTTACAGCAATCATAGCGATCGCAACGATCATAGCAATTACGTTCACTGAAATACAAAATGTCCAATCACCATCTGCAACCAATGCATACTATAGAGTATCTTCGTTTCGTGCCAGGTAATAGACATGGTTTAGGAATGTTGTGGGCTTGTTTTCGTTCAGAGTTATCCCTTAAGCTACTATTTCTAAAAACACCGCCGTCAGTAATTGTATTATTGCAATCAACATCTACCTGATCATAAATCTGTAATCAACATGAACTACTGTACTGCTGATAATAGCATGTTGAACGTTCCTTTATATTTGAAAAAGTAGGATTCTGAGTTAAGGGCATCTTTGATAATATTATAATAATAATAATAATAATAATAATAATAATAAATAATGTTTAATAAATCAATTTTCGCAGTCCTAAGACTGAATTACAATTGATTTTACA
>JBAHVQ010000496.1:1362292-1373748 GCA_036872915.1 Nanipora kamurai | reverse complement strand
CCGCTAACTCGAAGCAATTTTTGTTTCCCTTAAGGTCCTTTTCTATATAATTTTACCCTCGATAACTCGAACCATGTGAGCATCTCTTTCGTTTTCGCGTAAGCTTCCTCCTTGTCTTGTAGTTTGTTCTTTAATGAGACTATTCCAGCCTCTTGCGATCTGACAGTCTCCTCCAAATTAGAAGTAAATTTCTCAACTAGTTTTTGTTTCTGTATATAGTGGTGTTTAGTTCTTCCTGTGTTCTTCGGCTTGTCTGATAAACCGTCGCCATCTCTCGGTCTCTCGCTGTCCTTTCATCCCGTGAGGTCACGACTTCTTTTTCTACTTTCGCCACATTAGCTTTGAGCTGCTTCACGACAGCTTCACTTTCGTCTAGTTTTCCCTTACAATGTTCAAACTTACCCCGAACCTCGGTCAGAACCTGACTTGCGTCCGACAACTGGTTCTTGTAGTTTATCGCGGAACGTTTCACCTCGTCTAGAACCATCCCCAGTCTCTCATTCTCTTGTAAAATTTCGTCCAAGTCGGTTACCAAGCCGTTTATTCTATCTAACTTTCGTTTGACATCATCCCGTGCCTCGTTTTCGTTTGTTTGTGCTTTCTTCAAGCGTACTTCAAGCCCTGAGATCGTCTTGTGTGCATCCAAGGGCTCTTTCTGAAGTTTAGCTTGAACCTGCTGATCCTTCTGTTGACCGTGTTTACTGGGCAATACGTTATCCTTTAGGGTGGCGAGTTCTTCTCCTAAGAGAGTTTTCGTTGCTTTTAACCGGCTAATCTCGATGTCTCGGTGGCTCACCTCTCGACATGAGGACTCCATAGAGGCCTTTACGTCACCCAATTCATTCCCTACGCGCGTGTTCTCTTCGACACATTGTTCGTATTTTTCACCTATCATTTCCAGCTGTTGTTGTGGTGAGGATACTTCGTTGGACTTAGTTTCCAGCTTGAACTCCAGCTCGGAAATTTCGCTCTCGGACATGAACAGTTTCTTCTTTAAGTCCTTCCTCTCACTGTCTGCTGCTTTGTGCTTTGTTTCCAGCTTTTGAATCTTCTGCTCACGCAAGGCAATCCGTGTTTCCATTTCGCGTTCCTTTTCTTTCCACGCACGTTGCTCGATTTCCAATTCTTCAAATTCGGTGGAGCTCATTTTTACCTTTGATTCCAAGTCTCGGATCTTCACGGTACTGACGTGGTCGATACTTTCAAAGTCTTGATATCTAAAAGATATTTCGTTTAACTCCACAGTGAGAAATTCTTTGTCTTTCTCTAGGCGTTGTACCTCTAATTTCTGGTCATCGTTTGTCGTGTCTCCTTCTAACACCTGTGCATTCAGTTCCTTAGCTTGATTCAAGCTTGATTTCGTTCTCATTAGATCGCTTGTCGCAAATAGACAAATGATGGCAGTTGGAGCAGTTTTTACACGACGCTTTACTGGAACACTCGGATGCGCGGTGTGTTCTCGTCGCGCAATTGAAGCACAAGCCCTTTCGTGCTAATATTTTCTTTCGCTCGGTTGTTTCGACCAGCTTGTCGCACTGCATTGCCTTATGGCCCGTGTCTTCGCAATATACGCAGCCTCTTAACCTGGCTTCCTCTTTCCGCGCATTGAACAACTTCTTACGACTGTGAGTGTTGTTTTCACGCTCGACCTTCTCGTTGCAGTCAACCGGATTTCGTTTTACCCACTGACGCAAGGCTTCGCATAATTGGCGGAAGTTCCACTTTTCCTACTCGGGATCATTGCGCACCAAATCTCCCCTTATCCCAGGCAGTTTTGCGAGGGTCATGGCCGTATTGCATTGCACGCAATCCAGTTTCTTCAGCGTCTCTAGGGCTTGCACGCAATAGGACAATGTAGCGCTGAACTCGGAGATCTTGCGCGGGTTTACGCTTGATACGTGGGGTAACTCGAGTATTTGCTTCACGTAGGCGCTTACAATGGCTGCTTCACCGCCATAATGATCTTTAAGAATGGCCTTGGCGCGGTTATAGCCTTCGGCTGTAAAGGGCAGGGCCTCGACACATCGTTTGACCTTTGGAGTCAGGTACTCGAGAAGATACGAAAACTTCGTAATAGGGGCGATCGGACTCTTATCGACTGCTTCAGTGAACTGCCCCCAAAACCTCGGCCAGTCCATAAACATGCCGTCAAACTCAGAAATTACTAGCTTACGTAACTTTGCCGTTTTAAACCCAGTGTATTCCTGCACATCCGTTGTGGTTTTACTTAGTTCGGCTTGCATTTTTAATCGTCTCTCATGCAGTTTTACTTCGGTACTAAACTGTTCCTCTTGCGTTCGGAGTTGTTCGGACCGCTCCTTTTCAGACAGCCAATTCGTCAAACGGTTTACTTCGACATCTGTTGGTTCGATTTTTTCGTCTATCTCATCGTTCCAATCGCTAATAGTCTGGAAGCTTTCACCTACCTCGATTCTTACAGCTTCAGCAGCCGGTTTAAGCTTGTTTGCTTCGCGAACAGTCTCACGCAGCGCGTCGAGATGCCGCTTAATGGTTTCTCGCTTACCTGAGGCTAGAACGTTCTTCGTTCGCGAGGTCCCCAGGTTTAGTTGTTTGAGTTTCATCTCCAGCTCCTCCGTCATGTTGACGCGCGGGTGCGTTTTTGATAACTGGCGGTTCAGTTATCCCGTCGGAGGTGCCACGTGTCGAGAAGGTTTGCCTCCAAAACTGTAGTCCTCGACAAGTCACAGAAACCACATTTCAAAAGTAATAAGGTTTTAATAGTATTTCGCTCTTCACTCACTGCGTGTACGTTTCTTACGACAACTTGTCACAACAACTACATTAACACTACACTTTTGATACCCGATATACCCATATGACAAATTTACGTAATTAATAGTTAATATAATAACCGTAGGTGTCAGTTCCCGACACCCTAACCTTGAGCTATTCCTTTCGAGAAAACTGACTTCTCTCTAAACTTAAACCACCCTTGTACGAAAACAACTTCTTTATAACGTTTTTTTTATCTTAAACGCGCATGGCATTTCTTTACGTTTCCTTTTTTGTTCAGTATTTTTCAGCTTATTATGATTAGTTGTTTTCTGCCTGCGCAGCATCTTATTTTTATGTCAGGTCATTCTCTGCATATTAACGACGTCTACCTGTTCTTCGAAGCATCCTCGTCACTTGATGAACTTTCATTTGCAGCACCCTGCTTGCTTCTCTTGGGAAGGCATCCTACTTTCTGACAACTGCAAGTATTGCAGTGTTTTCCATATCTGTAATGGTGACGTTTGATGTCATCGTGGGAGCTGACGACTTGGCACGTATTATTTCCGTTTTCTTTAAGATCCTTGACGGTTACAACGCCTTATAAATAAACAAAAAGCTATTTTATTTCGGTCAAAAATTCTATCCTAAGTTTTGCTTTAGTTGTTCTATATGTTACATAAATCTCAAACTCATTTTTATTATTTTCTTTAAAAGAACTAACGAAATTATCATAAATGACTTGCATTATACGCCTTCTAACGTTATCACCAGCTTTATTGATATTTCAACCAATTCTACAGCACGAAATCAACTTTTCTTGAAATGTATCAACTATTTGCATCCAAATTGAGCAAATCATCTCATGCAGTAGGGGTTAGGCTGACACGAGCAAGACATTATGTCACAACAAGAATGCTCTGTTTGCCGGATAGAATTTCAAAAAGGTCATGTAAAAAAAAAAGTTAAAATTGTACATTCGTAAAATCAAGAAAAAAGAATCCAAATTAAAGTTAATTAACAAGTATATCTTCAGGGATGTAGCTACGTCGGGCGGGACCAACCGGCACAAATTTTTTCGCAGCAATTTTTGCAATACTGCCAGGTGTCACAGGGACAAATAACCCCAGGACCTCAGGGATCAATGACCCACTTGGGAAACTGAAACTTATCCTTACCCAATTGTAAAACTTAATCATGTACTTAATCCTAAATCTAATCCTACAACTGATCCTAAAACTAATCCTAAAACTAATCTTAACCCTAATCCAAACCCTAATGCTAACTCTAACATGGTTGGCTAAATTGGTCATTTGTTTCTGAGGTAGGTCACCAGTAAAATTGGGGATTGATGCCCCTGAGTCATTGGTAAGTCAGTTTTACTCCAGTCCTGGGGTCACTTATCCCCGTGACATCACATTTTTATTCCCAACATGAAAATATAGTTAGCAACCAGGTAAATAATTAGACATAGTGAAAAGTGCTACTCTGGTAGAGAAATTTAGGACTCCAAACAAGTTATCTGTTTCAGTTCTGTTGTGAAGTTTCAGTCTAAGGGAGATACCCACTTTATAGGTTGAACCCATATAGAATTTTTGTATTTCTGCTTCGGAGACATACCCACTTTTAGAGGTGACTCCACTTAGTTGCACAGATAATTTGTTTGGAGTACTACATTTCTTGATCAGAGTAGCACTTTTCACTATTTCTAATGAAATATATAGTTTTCTTGCAGCAAATTCTTGTAATTTAATTCATCATTTGTGAAGCTTCAAGATATGCAGCGAAAATGGCATAAACAAGAAATATTTCGCTCGATTCTTATCCGCCGTTACTCTGCAAAGAAACGTCACTGTAAAATTTAATTTGACTGTGGATTCAGGAATAGTAGCATGAATGGGGTACATGGGATCATATCTCATAAGCATGCCTGTCTAAAGCTTTTTCAGATAAAAGTTTTCTACATTAATATGATATATGAACAGAAAACTTTAAACATCTTTTCCTACATTAATAGTATTTAATCATCCACGAAGTTTTCATTAATGCTGGATTAATCTAACTGCCTTTCAAAAAACCAGGGCCCATGAGTATGCACTATACTCAGCCAGCACTATAGAGTAAATATTCACTTGAATTTTATGGGATACTAGATACGACTGCACTACTAGATTTTATGGATACTAGATACCTGTACATCATTAATAATAATGCAACTGCTGGATCAGGAGCATCATGGCACCTAATTAGTGGGTATTCCAAGCATCTATTGTGACTATTGTAGCAAAAGTAATATCAATCAAAACCATTTTGAAAAAAATACCAATTAACCCATTAAGAGGCATGAGCACCCTCGAGTATTTTACTCTGGGTAACACCAGATGATTTTATTCATCTCAGGGGTAAGCACTAGGTGTTAAAAGGTTAAAAACTATCTCTTTAACCCATTAAGAGACAAGGGCACAATCTTGTATTTTACCCTGCTAAGGCCAGACAATTTTAATCATCACAGGGATGAGCCATTAAGGAGTCCAAGCATGCAGGGTTCAATTCCTTTTCCATCTAATTTAACCCTTTACTATGATCTGATCATTTCAGCCGTTCTCCCCTTAATGAGTAAAATTGTCTGGCTATACAGTTTCAATATATCACTAGAATAGCCCAATGGCAACAACTGGAAGGAAAGAATTGAACATTAGTTGTTCAGAGAAATATAGTCAAGAGTATTGCAGATATTTTTTTAAGTATAACAGCTTATAAAACATTTTTAAGATGTAAGTTTATTAGTAAATTTGTATAAAATAATCAAGAGCAGATCAATGATGTCAAGAAGCAGAATTCACAACACATTTATTGAAAATAAATTAAAAATGTTTAACTCCTTCATTGCTGCATTTCTCCCTCTAGTGAGTAAAATTGTCCGGTGTTAGCCAGGATAAAATAATAGAAGTCCCCTGTGGCAAAAATTTAGGTAATGTATTGTTGCACATTTTAGCTTTTGAGAATGATGGCTGCTCCTCAGGTCTTTTATGAGGATCCAAATTGTGATCGGAATTGTTGCCTGTGTAAGCAAAAATTTCCAATTGTTACAAGTTTAAAATCTTTTAGGCATGCTATTTGCTGTACATGATCAATTTGATCAGTATACTAATAGGGAGACTGCCAGATAGAAATTGGTGTTTATAGGTTTGTAGATAGGTTTCAGTCCTTCTTGGCTAATTCCTTTAAGAAGTTCAAAATAAATATTGATATATAAATTTGATAGTTGTCAACAAATGACAAACTGAGACAAGCTGTTTTTCATTTCTGCTGTAGTCTGATTGGTCATGGCAATTTATGACCTACTTATTTTTGTCGACAAATGACAGACTGAGACAAGCTGTTTTTCATTTCTGCTGTAGTCTGAGTGTACACGGCAAATTTATGACCTACTCATTTTTCCACATTTATTTCATAGTCAGTAACAAAAATTATTGGGACCTTCTGGCAGGCTCTCTTTACCATACTTCCAATCACTATAGATAGACTTCAATGCAGGTTATGGTTTTATGTAAAGGGTTGTAAGACAAAACATAACCCGAAAATAAACATCTTGTGAATAACTCAAGATATGAGCTAAAAAACAAGATATAAGTATAGTGATAATATTTTGACTTTATTGCAAAGCCTTTGTCAGATCAACTAATTACATGGAGTATATACAATCCTTATTGTCATTATACTTTTGTCTTGTTTTTAAGCTCATATCTTGAGTTAGCCACAAGTTGTTTATTTTTGCATTATGTTTTGTCTTATATTTTTTCAAATTGTCAGCTGGCAATGGATTTTACTTTGGGCTATATTTATATTATAATTTTTGAGGAAGTAGCAGGTGCAATGTCCTCATCAACCAGATATAACAGGCCAAACATTGTAGCTGACCCACAAGCTAATACTATTATCCTATCAATAATATTGGCGAATAAAATATCAAGATTATTTTCGGAACAACAGAGGACGTTCGTCAAGCTCGTTTACCCAGAAAAACGATTTCTGAGCCCTAGACGGGAATCGAACCCGCAACCTTCTGATGACCAGTGAGATGCTCTAACCATTGAGCCACTGCGACTCAGATGGTGAGCTAGGCTGCAGGTTTATCATATGTACTGCCTAAGCGGAAGTCACGATATGATAATAATGATGGAATACTTAAACATGTTTAAGTGTAAATGTAAAATTATTTTCGATTGTTCAAGTTAACCACTTTTCACATGTATTCTAGCAAGAAATACTACTGCAACATTGTAAATATTGGATACACGAAAGAAAGTGTATGACCTTTGGTCATACTTTTACATGTGGCACTTTCATTTTTACTAAAGTCGTTTCCTGGTACATTGAATTTTCTTTTACCTGAATAAAAACCACAGTTCAATCACCGCAGTTAGTACCCAGTAATGGCTTCTGAATTAATGTTCTCAACCCCTTTTTGAATCGTGGCACTAAATTATCTCTGTCAGTTTAGACTGAGCAGTTGAAAAAGGATGCAACCAAAATTTGTCTGAGGGAGAGTCTTATGCCCTAAGATGTCTATTGACGAAACCGTTCTGTCGAATAAATTATGCCTTAAGCACATTTACAAAAGCCATACGTCAATAAGGCAATACTAAACAAGAATTTTCTTTACATCTTTTTCTAATAGTAAACTTTCGCCTGAAGTCACTGAGTCAATAATTTTCACCCTGATGGCTGATGTTAAATTTCCATATCAAATACGAATTGGTAGCATCGTTTTGGGAAAGGACCCACCCCCATAAATTGATCACACAATTGTTGACATTGCATCGGACCAAGGGAAGTATTACTTTTGATAACTTTTGTTAAACTAACGAACCTCTTTTCCTTTTTATAACGTAGTTAAAAATAGCTTTACATCATTCTCATCAATGGCCAAGGGCATTGCTACAATCCACTACCAGTTTCGATCAAATGTGAAAAGAGTAATTTAAGTTTAAACGTAGCCACTAACTTACCTTTAAACTCTGGAATAAAAGGCTTGAACGCCGGACACACATCTTCGTAGAATCTCAGTTCTTTGGAAAACAACGGCTTACAAACTGTATATTGATCAAATTGCTGAATGGACGAATGACCTCCGACTTGATGGATAAAAGGCTGTAATGTCATAAAAGTCGAATATCCATAGCCACTTTGGCTAGTCTCCATATTTATACCCCAGAAGCAATCAAATAAACCTGCAGGTTTGCATCAAGAATTTTGAAGACATGGATGAGTGGTTACAGATGATGTGTAAAGTTGTCAACTCGGCCTCTACTCATTCTACTCATGTCACCATCAACATCACGATAGTTAAATTCACGCCCAGGAACTTCTCACTGACAGTGTCCAAATATAATTACCAAGGAATTTTACCGCTTCCTTGGACGATATTCCTAGAAAATTCAACCCCCATTCAAACTGTCTTCCTTTCAAAACGACGGCAATAAAATGACGATATACCATCCGAACAATTAAAGGATAAATATCAAAGGGCCCTTGACGACTACTCACGAATGCAGAGTGGACGGCAAATAAAATTTGGTCGCTAGTTTAAGGCCTTGACAGGGTGCACAAACGTTCAAGGGGGCTTGAGTACCGCCGGACCATAATATTGCAACATTATGGTCGGGGTGTTCTAAGACTGCAACATTATGGTCCGGCGGTACTTAAGATGAATTCAGTGAATTAAATGAATGAATTAAAATATCAAAATATCATTATGGACTATGAGGAAAGTCCTGTGTTAATGTAGTTCCGCTCGTGCTTACCCTCTTGAAAGTACAATAACTTCTGGTCTAAGGGCATGCCTGAAGACCTTTCACTGATGCACAAAGCAACAAAAGCTGCTGAATATTGGGACAAGGCGACCGGTGACGTTTACGATGCTGTCAGTGCGTGTGAAAACACAACATAATCAGATCTGTGTCGCGGAAATAACCCTGTCTGCTACTTTATCGTCTGCAAATTAAATCAAATTCAAACCTGGTGATTACTGAATTTGCCGCTAAATTATAAAGGCGGCGATTGGTGACTGAAAATTTGGTGGGGGGGAAACGTGCCCCCAGTCAGTGTTTCCATTCGCCAAAAAAATATCCTTTTCTATCGCTTGAAATTTCCTTCTTTTCCACAAAATTTCCTTCGAGAAATCGATAAATTTCCTTCTATTTTTCCTTCCAGATTTCTATCAAAACTAACGAACTTCCTAGTTCTCAAAGTCTAGACTCCAACGTCAACATATTCTAAAAAAATCGCAACAATACAGACTACAATACTAAAAGTAGGGATTGCGGGAGGTTGGGGAAAAGGCTAGTTCCCAATCTCTTACTCTCGTGAATGCTTTTTGATGACGTCCCACAATGTTGGGTTTTTGGTTTTTATCAATTTTTTGGGAAACACGGAAAGTGTTCCTGTAGGTTAGGGAAAGACGATTTTCAGGCAATTGTGCATAATGTAACTGGATCAAAACTTCAGAATTGCAGACTTATAACTCATAGGACAATATAAGCTCATAAGTTATTACTATGTAAAAGTTACATAATAATGAGTGGGGACGAGATTGCATTACTATAAATTCCAAATGGTAAACGTTAAATGTACATTATGTATTCTTCAGTCTTCATGCTCTGTGGTCTTTACTGACAGTTTTCCGCAGGTTACGTTGTCTTCAGTCATATGGTTCGTTCAGGAATTTCTTTCTCATATCCTTAGCTGCCCCATAGGTAGCACTGTCTTTCATTTTAGACATGGGGTCCAAAATCTGCTTTCTATGACGACATACTCTACCGTATCAAAAACTTAATAATATGATTATGTGATTCAGATCAAAAGTCAGAACTTTAATCAAAACTATATATTTTCGTCAAGACTAAAAGGTAAAAGCTGTCAAATTGTCAATTTCTAATTGATCGATTGTATATATTCTATTTCTATAATTGACGCATTGTGCAATAGCGTGGGAAAAGTGCCTCGTACCCCGGCTCTTTACTCCTAAAGCCAAAAGAAAGTTTGGAAAGGTGGGTATACTGCAGTTTCGACAAATTCCGCCATTTATATTTTGTCGGTTTCATGGATAAAGTGTCTTATTTTCATGAATTATTAGCAAAAACATAAATTTCCTTCCCAATTCCTTCCCGAAGATCAAATTTCCTTCCAATTTCCTTTCAAATTGCATTTCCTTCCAAATTTCCTTCCAAAGGCCAAAATTTCCTTCTGGAAGGAAATTTCCTTCCAAGTGGAAACATAGCCCCCAGTTCCCTGCAAGCCCCGCCACTGTAGGAAGGTAGTGTTGTAGGTAGAAACTTCTTTCGCAGCGGCTGAATCTGTGACGTTACAGTTGAATCGGCTGACTGTGGAGCCTTGGAAACCATTAGCAGGAGTTGAAATGATGTTTTTCCCCGATGGCATGGGGTATAGAACAGACGACATGATTGGTTTGGGTGCTTATTTGATCGGAAGACGAGCCAAATCTATGCTCAAATCATTGGAATTTGTGTTACGAGTTGCCGCGTAAAGGACGTTACATTGTTTTACTACGGCTGTTTAAAAAAGCGTTGCAGTTGCTGTTCTTCTTCGTGTAAAGTTGATGTAACACCGGACAGTTTAAAAGCGAACTTTAACGCGACATCATTAAACCGAAAAATCATTAAAACATGCCATTTCTGCCTGAACCAGATTTTTTAGGTTTCCGGTGATGGATTATACTAGAACCTTTGTGAGGCGTGGTGAAGTCTCTGGAACTGAGATTTACGCAATACTGACTCCCCTCCTACATACATCCACAAACCGCAGACTTTCGAAAATTCACACATGACGTAACGAAACAGGCACATAAATAGATAACCAAAAGGGTTGGGAAACTGCCGAAACATACGTGTAGAGAAACTGACGTTTCTAGCGAAGGGTCTTCGTCGGGGTAAAACGTAAAATGCATAAAAAGTAGGTCGTGTTTTTATAGTGAGAAAAAATCATGTGACAAATAGATGACCAATAGGATTGAAAAATCGGTAACAAACTAATTAATGAGATGTAAATGATGAATAGGCATTTACCAACTTGCCGACGGCAGCACTCTACTTTTATATCAGGTTCTTACATTGGCGTACCTGACTGCTCCTCTTCACTCGATACTTACGGTGACCGCTGGTTAACATGGCCGTACTGAGCGTGTGTAGAGTTGTGACACCCCCAATAATTTATCTGTGATAAAATTCATTTGAATTAGCAGCTGATTCAAGTCCAGATTCAGGTAAATTAGAAAACAATTTATTGTTGCAACCAAGGAAACTGGGAACAAAGGAAACTTTGAAAAATTGGGAAAACCAGGTAAATATCTGTTTTATACCCTGCCAGCTGGCTTTGCTCGCAACCACTCTGGCAATGAGGCCGTCGAAACGTCAGTCAACTCTAGAAACTGTCTTCCTCCAGACTACTTAACTCCTTCCTGTCCGTATAGGTCCTCAGTGACTTATGGAGACTTTAGTATTTAACTTTGGCTAACGCCAGACGATTTTACTCGTCAGGGGGAAAGTTCTCGGACAGGAAAGAGTTAACCGCGGTTGAAAACCTATTTCCTTAACTCCTTCCTGTCCATATAGGTCCTCAGTCACCTATGGAGACTTTAGTATTTAACTTTGGCTAACGCCAGACGATTTTACTCGTCAGGGGGAAAGTTCTCGGACAGGAAA
>JBAHVQ010000496.1:1343177-1362192 GCA_036872915.1 Nanipora kamurai | reverse complement strand
TGTCCATATAGGTCCTCAGTCACCTATGGAGACTTTAGTATTTAACTTTGGCTAACGCCAGACGATTTTACTCGTCAAGGGGAAAGTCGTCGGACAGAAAGGAGTTAAACCTTGACGATTAATTTTCATAAAAACGTCCGAATTCTCCTGTCATCGGTTAAATCATCCACATCATACGGTACGTTTGTCAAAGTAAATGAAAGCTCGTCAACCAAACTCTCTGTTATAATTCAATGGGTACAACAAGACGACAGAACTCCTACTATGTACCAAAAGGGTCATACATGTGAAATAATTTTCTTGTAATAAACATCAATGCCACAAGCCAATTCTTTATATATACTAAGTAAAACAAGTTAAACATAAATTTCATTTTTTTTTTACTTTCCTCTCTATTAATCGAATCCAATTTAGTTACACGCCTCTTCTATAAATCTGCGCGGAGTGGAATTTGTCTTTGTCGAGCTCACGAAAATTCAACTCAGTGAAAAAGTGGGTTTAAAGCTGACTTCCAGTGTTACGTTTTTCTACGTACGTGCGGAAAAGATGAATCCGTTTAATCTCTACGTATATACGCCCTGTATCAATAAATACACACTTACACAAACCCATTACCAAATTCTGTATTTTAATTTCTGTAAGTAATTTGTGTCGCTTTAATACATGTAAAAGAGATAATAAACGAAAATTATTTAGCGGTGACTCAGCACTGTTTATTGCATTCTGTCTTTGTCGTGTGGATGGGCGAATACTACACAAAAACGATGGTGTGGACCCAAATTTTCCATGCGTTTTCAGTTTAATGAAAATGGATAGGTTTGAAAACGCATACGAGTGGACGTAGCCTAAAAAGCTTAGTGTTCGTGTATCAACAAAGTACCGGAGACTAAATGGACGATGAAGTCAGTTCTACCTCCATGCAAATGATCGACGTACAAGACATTTAAGGGAATTTGAACGTCCATACCAACCTACGAAGTATCCAAAGTTTGTTAATATAAACAACACTTTTCACCATACGTTTCTTTTTAGAATATTTTAAATTTTAGAGTATTTCACCAATCTTTACAACACTTTAGATGGCTAAGTGTAGCTAAAAACACTGTAGACATGGTAAATTTTTTCGAGATGGAAAATATCACCAAGAAATAGCCAAAAGCCGCTTATAATAAGCCAAACGCTTGAACTACTGCTTCTTCGTCTAATCTCTATGAAAGTAAAGCTAAATATGAACTGAGGGTACGAGCTTAACGAACGTTCACATGTCGTCTCTGCTTTAGCAATCATAACAAACACAAAACCCTGTTTTCAACCTTTTTTTTGTCGTGTGAAGGTGTCTTTAGAAGTCACAAAATGTAAACTGTTTGTTGTCTCCAGTGGCATTAATTGCTATTGATAAATTTATTACGCTAGGGGCAAATAATCTAGAGTATCCCTTTCCCCGTAGTGGACTTTGAAATTCCAGTACCTACGAGTACCTCAAGTTTTCTCGATATCAAACTGAAAATAAACTTTTTGCGAGGCACGTGCCATGCCCCTTGACCCAACCCTCCCCCTCGTGTCGCCCATGAAAGTGCCATTTAAATTCGTTCAAATACACCTAATACACAAGTCAAGTAGCGTTAAATGATAAAACAAAATTCACCAGAATAACCAACAATGAATGGGGTTACATACGACCTTTTACTGGTACATACTTTAACATTTGAAATCCTAAAAGAAGCAACGGGAATGAGGAATTACGAAAGCATTCTTGTCCATATTCGTGTACGAGACTGCGTTATGACGGAAGCGCGGTATCGCAAATTGTGGTACCTGAGATTTACGAAATATCTCATTAAAAAATCGAAAGATCTTCACCCCACACTGCACGAGTAAGCATTTGATCGTTTTTGCTTCTATATCATTGAGTATCAAAGAGATCCTTCGACTTTCCGATGTGTCAATTGTTTCAGTAACCAATTAGTACTTTTATAAAATATAAATTTCAAAACAGTGGATACTTGTGTTGAAAATATTGACATACCGCACCAAGCCGCCGTGCTTATATGAACAATTCGGATGCGATATCCCATGTGAATTGTTCCCATAAGCACGGTGGCCGATACCCTCAAATTATTTTTCACATCTCAGAAACCATTAATAAAGGCGCTCTAGAGTATGTGGATGATCTTAAACCAAATAAAGTCGCCGATGATATATTTTTGACACATCCATCGATACAGAACATATACCAGGCTAAAATCATACCAACTGGACCGCTGAAACCCTTCAACAAATGTTTTCCGTAGATTTAGGGAATCAGAAAACATCTTAATAAAACTAAGGGTGTTGATTAAAACTAGTCTCTCAATTCTCATCGTTTGACATTACACTTACCAGTGGATTCCATACCGTTGAAATTATACACATTTTATCCTGCACTATGGTTACTTGGAAGAATCAGTAACGGAGGGGGGAGTGTAAACTGAAGAAAATGAGCAAACCAAAGTGCTTTAAGTTTCAAGAAATGTGTAGTTCAGAAATGCTTACCACCATTGTTTGGGATAACTGAAGCTCGAGTTGACTAGAACAGTTTCTAAGCAGTTTTTATAAGATCTATAAGGCTGAAGAATAGTCTCCCAAACTGGACTAAAGGGATCAAATCATATTAGAAATGTAGCTTGCAATGCTACGGGGGCTTGTACGTAGTTTGTAGTTGTCACTAGTTTGTAGTCGTAATTGACCACTCCTGAAACTGTGACTAGACTGGGTGCAGCCTTGAAGTGACATGCATTCTAGAGTATTTTTGGTCAACAAATCTTCAAAATGAAGTCCATGTGACATGTTGGCGTCGTATTTTGAGTAAAGCTGATTGTTTCCAGCATTTAAAATGCTTGAGAATGTTAATTGCTTCGTACTGTATTGTCAGAAGATATAACTTTACATACGAAACTAACCTCTCGATTAGTTCCTGTTTTCTGCCACTGTTTTTTGCCTCTCTTCATAACAACTATCTTCTCGGTTGGGGAACATTATTCCTGACTGCCCTTTGGATGCCTTACTCTCTGTATATCATCCTTAAACTTTTTTGGAGTGTGAGTGGTATTTTCGCTCTGAAGTTGTCACCTTAAATTTCCCGCATCCACCCAAATGATCCCAGAGACCTTGCGAAGCAGCATTCGTGCTCAGGCTATCCGAAGTTTCTGGAGTGGTAAATGGTGTAGTTGACGTGTCTAGTTATATATAGAGCATGTGTACTGTCGTTCATGGTAGTGGCTGTTGAGTTACGTTGCCGTTCTATAAAGAACATCATTCACCAGCTGTTGTTGTACGTATTCCATCATGGTTTAGATGGCAATACCATCCTCAACACACTCACTGAACAACCTCTCAACATCGGCGCAAAACGTGAGACAATTTTAAATATATAATTTAACATCAAGGTACTTTTTTGTCCTCGAGCATAACTTTGAAAAAGATATAGTCTACCCGTGGCTGATTGTGCTTAAAATGTGGTTCGTTAAGAAACTTTAACTCGCCAAACTTCAGGACTTGTTGTTGTTATGGTGCCTTTTGTATCCATTTTTTCCTTCTTTTAATTGTGATTTTATTATCACTTAAGGTGGCTCCCTAGAGTAATTTTTAATGGGAGACTGGCAACTAGGTATGGCTCAGCACGCATGCGTAGATAGTGATCTTGTCGAATCGTTATTCTATCACGACACTGCCGACCGCGTAACTACAAATGCGAAATTTTTGGATGTTTGCTTCAGTGAATTTCTTTTAAACTTAGTTATTAAAACAGAACAAGCCCAACAACATATCTAATAATTAAAATTTTTCATAAGACAGAATTCTTTAAAATCCATTAAGCCTGTCGCAAAAAATCTACCTTGACAACCTACCCTGATATTTCTATATTTCACTCTTTAACGAAATATTTACCTCATACCAATTTTTGGAAAAATTCCCCGAAGAAATCCGAAGACGATGTCTCTTAAATGTGATAATCGTGAAAATAAGCCGATTTTCCAACACTATTATTACCATCTTAACAATGGAAAATTGCACAATTCGACACGTATTTGTTTATCATGCTTCTTCTAGTTCAGTACCGAACTTACAACTATTTTAAGGATAAAAATGCCCATAAATGGAGACCGTACTCAGTGCATCCTGTAAACATAGAAACTGTAGGGGGCCACCTTAAGGTAAATAGGACAAGTAAAGGTATCCTGATTGGTAAATATTGGTTACAATATCTGTTGAGTGGAAGACTTATGACATTGTCGTGTCTTCTTCCTTTGTCAAGGTAGTGATAACGAAAATCAAATAAATTAATAAATAATTCTCCCTATTTCGTTAACTCAGTTCGGAAATCTCGGAGATACAAAAGTACTGTACTTACAATTATTTCTCTTAACACTTCGTTAGGTATCGTCAAGTACCTAAATTTTTGTATTTGTCTACGTATAACCAAAACCAAATTTCAAACAAACATCAAATGAGCGAATGTAAATAAAATTAGGTTCCTTTTCAAGTGCTTAAATTTTCTCTTACATAAGGGTACCAAAATTCTCAATTTTTCATACCGTAATCCAATAATACTACATAAATAGAATTAACATGATTGTCGTTAAAAACGACCGTATCATGGGGTTATTGGGTCAAACATTGGCGAATTCCGCGTTATTCTATTTCAGAATGCACGGAGCATCTTGAAGAGTATAACTTCAATGAATGGCCTTTTGTTTTATTTCTTGAAGCAATTTTTCGATGATGTTCTTCTTGGATTTCTCCAAGTATTCTAATCAATGATTTCAGTCCAAATATATATTCTTCGTCTGGACCAGAACTGCAACTCGGATTAGGTCTGGCTATGTCGTGGTGTGAAACGTGCGCGAAGTCTATCATACGGATATCCATTTGGTCATCAGAACACGTACATTGTTCAGCACGATTTGCTATCGAGCACCCGGTACAGGAAAAGTTCATATTACACTCTTTGGTATTGTCTCTAGCAATTCTTTCAACTTCTCCTTCATAAACCAAAAGCAACGAGCTGTTGTAAAAACGATACGAAGTCAGGTCTTTTTCCATTACCTCTAAAAAGGTCTCCAGTTTTTTAACGAAACACTCAATGAGCTCGCAACGAAAGGTTTTTCCATTGTAAAAGAATGTCTCAAGAGTTTCTTTAAATCCTCGCTCTGTCAACCCGCTACCATAATATTTACTCTTGCAAAGGAATTTCCCGTAGTCCACAAGATAGACCTAAAACAGGGTTAAAATTGTGAATTTTAGTTTCAGTTTCTTCTCGATCTCAGGGCGCATTCTTTTCGGACTATTCCGGATAGGAATTGTGTCGTTTTGAGACCTACTCCGGTTAAATTGTGAATGAAACTGTTTTTATTTTACTCTGTTTATAGATTGCCGAGAAATAAAAATTTGCAGATTTAGTCAAAACACAGAATTTTGTTTCCGTATTCCGGAATAAGAATGTACAATTAGTTTTATTCGGCGTAGTTTGGTTTACACCACTTCAAAGTCTACACTTCAAAATACTGATTACAAATCTTTCTAAATTTTTATTTCTAAATCTTTCTCTTTTTTTGATCACTTGGCTCAAGAATACCGAGCTATATAAAATTATACCATACACAGAGTAATAAAATAACGAACAAGTGTGAGAAACAAGGGTATTCTCATTAGTTACCAAGAACAAGAAACAAATATTTTAAGGCTTTTGTAGTCAGAAAAAGACAAAGAAAAAAAAACATTTCTTTAATCTGCAATCAAGATTTGTCCCCTTCGGAAACTAAGCTTTGATTAAAAAGAACTTAAATAAAATAATTCAATTAAACAGAAATTAAAAGTAAACTCTTTTCGACTGCCAATAACCGGACCCATTAATCGACTTACAACCTGAACTATGATACAATATTTGGTTCGCGAGCATTTACTGCTTGTTTTCGAAGTTTCTTTGAAGTAATTATTTTGAAGCCTTCCTTAACTGCATCAAACTGCGATCTCAAAATACAAAGTAAGCATTAAATCTTCACAAATTGATAACTTATCATGACAGTCAATAGACCGACAAATATCATAACAGTAAATATATGACAGTCAATAGTGGACAAAAAATTAAATCTTAAGGTGTCAGATAAAACAACCTTAATTGGGTATTTTAATAAAAACTAAACGTAACAGAACATCTCAGTAGTCTTGCACGAGTGGATTGGAAAAATCCTGCCTTGTTATTCGCAAAATTCTACGTATCTTGCACGATTCCTTTAACGCTAAATTCCTTTCCCTAGAAGAGTCAGCTCCCTGTCAAATTTGGTCTGTCTCTTCGCAGAATGCTATCCTTTCATGTGAAGCAAACTTACCCACCTTGCCAAGTTTTTCTAAACACTTTACATTTAAGAAGATGATGTCAACCTTCACTCTTAGTCCAAAATACTATAATCCTTACTTTTAATTTGCAATTCGGGACCGCAGTAACTGGCGTACGCTGTTGCGGCCAACCCGCCACTTATCTACCTTTTTTTAAAACAAATGTTCTTTATCTTAACTATTTTAAGGCAAGTGGCGCACCTGAATAAATAAATAAAAATATACCATCCTAAATGCAAGATATCTCAAAGTTGAAAACGTCTTTCTTATTTTACCTCGCCGTAAAATGGCAAATCTTTAACACTATAAACCTGAACGGGAAAAATGATATAGTAACGTAAAAGTGAAGAATCGCAACCTTTTCCTGGTTAACGTGAATTTTCAGATGTCTCTTGGCTCCAAATGTGAGCTTCTCTCTCAGCATTGAGACAAGAGGGAAGTAGCATATCAGAGTTAACTATCTCGAGGATTACAACCATGGAGAAGTTACGCACATCCAGTTTGTCTTTTTTCGCCCAAGATCGTAATTTTAAAGATTAGATCTTTTCCCTACAAAAAACATTAGCCCCTAATGGCAATAATAATATTAATTATTACAATTATGTAATACTAATCACACCATAAACTGTAGCATCTAACCTGATGAAGAAAGTAGATCTTTCGAAACATGTCGTTAAAATTAAAAGAAAAACTAAAAAGCGTTGTGAAATTGATGAGAATTCTATGCCTACTAATTCTGTCTAGATCTTTTGTTAATTATGTAAGAATAATAACAGTAATAATAATAATAAAATAACAATAATAATGATAACGATAATAATAAGCAACATTTGATGACGATGCTTTATCATGCATAAGTGTGTTTTTTATCAAGATCCCCAAAGATTAAGACGTTTGATATTTTTAGATATCTTGTATTTAGGTTACGAGCAGATTGTTTTCGAGTTTTGGGGCTGAGGGCTTTTAAGGGAGTCCAAAACGAATGGTTGGCTAGCCTGGAACGTAAACTGGAATAAATTTTACATTGGTGCTTTTTAGTACATTCTGCAAGCTTCGTTCTCTAGGTCATATTTAAGCATTAAACACAAAATAAGTCGAAGAAACTTGGGATGGGATGAACCTGTTCCAAGGCCCAACACACCTTGACCCTGCTCACTCAAACCAGTAATTTCTATGTTTGAACGCAATCATCGAGTACATATCATGGAGTACCAAGTACTAACGATACTGTTACAGATTTCTATAAATCCTTCGTTTCTATCGGCAGTCCCGGAAGAGAGTCAAAAACATACCCTTTGCACGTGGTGTGTCAGAACTATGCTTCTGTAGATGACAGTCTGTTAGTAAAGATACTTTAACGTATTGCTTTGACGGAAGACTGAATCCCTTTTCATTCTCAGTCCCTTATTATAACAATTGATAATCACGGACGTTTCTTAGAAAAGTTCTTCGAAAGTAAACTTCGTATAGTTCATGATTAAACTTTGAATTTTGGACGACGTCATGAAATTGGTAAAGCTCAGAGCTCAGCTTATTGATACTACGATCGAATCGTTCTTGCTAAGCTTTGCCACTTTCGTGGTGTCCCAACTTTAAAGTTCAAAAATAGAATACAAACTTTAATTTCAAAGAATTTCGAGATAATACATGTCATGATTTCTAACTTTGTGCAAGTGGGAGCTTGGTGTTAATTCCGACGACATGCAAACGACCGACAAGCTCGTGTCCTCAGAAAAACGATTTCTGAGCCCCAGACGAAAATTGAACCCGCAGCTTTCTGCTGACCGATAAGACGCTTTACTCATTGAGCTACCAACAGTCAGATGGTGAGCTAAGGAGCAGGTTCGTCATAAGTGCTGCTAAGGCGAAAGTCATCTTCCCACAATCTTCCAATTATTATCATATTCAGCGAGTTCGATTCCCTACTGGGGATCAGAGAAACGAGCATGACGAACGTTCGCATGCCGTCTGCGCAATTTCTTACTACCGCGAGGGGCCGTTACGTTTCAGTTAAAACTAATGGACTCACCAGTGATCCTTGATTCCTGTAATCGAAATAGGGTTGATATAGCTGGTTATCTAAGTCACGACACGCAGGATTAGAAAAGCTCCAATCTAACACTCGGCATTGCGCCGTGTTCTTGAGCCACGTTGCTCGTGAAGATGGCGAGGCCTGCTGCAGGTAATCGCAAACTGGGCGTAAACTCTTAGCTCAATACTACAAATGGGCAATGTACCAGATTAGCCATCTCCCAAAGTAGGATATGAGATCAAAGCTCGCCTCAAAGCCTAACTTGCCACTATCTGTTTGAGTCTATGTCAGTATAAAACCAGATTCTTCAATTTAATAGTTTAATTACTTTCGTTTCTTCCTCTTTTCCTACAAAACCTTAGTTTGTCTACACTTTACGTGTAACTGTTTGTGTTCGGGCAAACTCTCTAACAATAGAAAAAATCGTCTGGCTGTAGTCAGAATAAACTACAGAAGATGCCACATGCATGAGTCAAATTCATAAATAATAATACCTTCATTTACATACCTTCATTCCACCTAAACGAACGCCTAGCGTACTGGCTGTCGTCTTTTCCCACTTGCTTCTTCGTCTTTCCATTTCTTTTTCACTTGTTTTGTAGTCGCTGTGTATTTGTGTTCCCATTTTAAGATCCAGAATAGATGGTTGGTTATAACGGGATATAATATTTTCAAGTAAGAGGTATTCTAGAAAATTACATACATCACGGTCAGCAACAGGTAAGGTATTAGAATAGGTTACCGCTATTCCTCAATGTTGTAACAGAACCAAAGATTAGAGAATTAGAACAGAAAATTACCATTCATATTCAGTAGGTACTAAATTTAAACGCACACTCAGCTCATAATACATGACAGCATTTTTTTCGCAGCTCCCCAGGGTAAGGTTCCGACTGCATACTTGAACCTCAAAAATGCATTTAATAAACCATGTTTGATTATTACAATACCCAGAATTATTACGGTGCAAAAATTAAGCGTCTGGAATAAGGCACTTGAGCCATTCTGGCCCATAATTTTCTGGGGCATCGAGGCAGTTTTTAGAGAAACTATACAACAGGGCACCAGCCAAAGAAATTTCCTAAGTTAATTTTTGAGTTGGTCATATTACACTATGCATTATTATTCAGTTTAGTTGCTCATAAGATTTAGTGGAAACTTAGTCTAACTGATCACAACAGAAACCCCCAAAAGACTGAGCTCTGGGTAACCTGTTCGAGCTGTGATTGGCTGAAGGCTTACAGCGACCAATCATAGTTCGGGTTGTTGACGCAGAACCCAGTCTTTTCAGAGTTTCCGTAGCGGTCAATGCAAATGTCATTGGCTGGTTGACTCGTCATCTAATCATTGACCGATAGGGAGTAGAAAACCTAACGAGATGCGCATTAGTAGCAGGATAAGGGCTTTGTTTTTAATGGTTAATTTGCATTTTGAGATTGCAGTTGGATGCTGTTAAAGTCTTTGAAAACCTTGCTGATCGAAATGTCAGGGACTTAGAAAAACACTGAACTCCAGACAGGACTCGAACCTGGAACCTTTTGACTGCTAGCCAGACACTAGAACTCAGACGGCACAGCTAGGTTACTTACAGTATCTAAATCATTGACGACCCAGTCCGCAATGACTTGCTGGACTGCCAGCCGTTAGGTGTCGGTAAATCTTCAGTCAGATGTAGTTAATAGTTGATTTGTTTTTTCTGACTTTATCAGATTGAACTGTTTGATCAGCAAGATTTTCTACGACTTCAACAGAATCAAACCGCAATCTCAAAATACAAATTATAACTATAAGTAATTTAGTTTTTAATACACGTTACATAATTTCTTGATTAATGTTTAATTTAAGATCTTCTAATAGCTGTTTTACTCTGTAATTACAAGGAAAAACAATAAATTCTGACAGAAAAACAGATGGGATGGCAGACACGCTACTCGGCGGGGGCCAGTTTAGGGACGGTGGTAGGGAAAGATGTCACCAAAAAAATAAACTAATTCCTTAAAATATATTTAAAGACATCTGAAAATCATTATTTTGACTCCTTTTCAGCTCGGAGGAAATACTGGAAACCACCCCCGATCGCCTTGGTTGGCGATGCGCACCACATTTGTCTTCCCCTCGTCGCGGCAGTTGTTCACTCTACTGGGGAAACCCACTGCCGCCACTGAATTGATGGATAGATAAATAAAGTCATTGTGGATTCAAGGTATATCTGTTCGATCATACTTACTTCGAGATTTAGGAATTTTTGAAGTGGATCCAAGAAAGGATGGATGATCTTTGTGGTATCCCCAGTCCCAGGAATTTTGCAGGTCATCTACAGAACAAAATGCAGGAACACTGAGCCCTGATGTGAAATAAATAAGTTTATTAAGTTTCGTTATATTAAGTTACAGATGGAACGGTTTGGTATTAAGAATCTCGCCAGATACTGCATGGCGAACGCAAAACGCCACCATAAATTTCTGAATGTTTTCGCTGCACTTTACACATTTTGAATTTTCCTTCTCCATCTTGTAGTCTGTTTAGACTTCAGAGGCGTATTTTTTAATATGCGACTTTGTTGTTCAATTTTAGTCATCTTTTGGAGGAATTGTTAGGACAAATAGAGGGAATTACACGATAATAACATCTTTATTAACAAATTCAAGGCAACGTTTCGACGTTAGCTTACGCCATTTTCAATTCAACCAAAAGGCTGTTCGAGTTAAAAGTTCTAAAATATTTATGACCAAAACTGTGAAAAATTCTCATAATCCTATAGATAAAAGAACCAAAGTACAGAAACTATTTAAAACGTTTGGCATTTATAAGTAATAGATAATGCATGAGCAGCCGATCTGTATCTGATTTACAAGGCGAGTTGCAAGCGAGCCATAGTAAATCGGATACATATCGGATGCGAATGCTTTATCTTACTTATCAAACGGACGCATCTAAATAGCCATGTTTTCAAACTATTTTCCAAGTTGGAATGATTTTAGCTTAGTAAATTGAGGAAAAAGTTTATGTAAATCAAGCCGAAATCTTTTACCGATTTACAGATATTGATTAAACATTCATTTCTTTTGAATTTTCCTCATGAATTATTAATGAGTTTGATAATATTACATATTAGAACGAACCAACAAAAAATGAACAAGAGGATTTAATGTGGTATCAAACAACCACGAGGTGTTTTTAGACAATCTTAAAAAGAAAGCCTAGAAGTTGGCTTAACCTCTGCAAGTGCTTGATCTGATGACAAGATAAGCTGACGATTTTCTTTTGCTTAAACAAATCACCACAAAAATACAAAAATATTGAATGTACACCAATATATTTAAACAAGTAAAGAAAACTAATTCTGGTGTAGGCTAAATTAGCAAAATGCCATTTACCTCCTTCCCTGCTTCGGGGGACTTTTGTTATTTTACTCTGGCTAACGCCAGACGATTTTACTCGTCAAACGGTGTGTGGCAGGGAAGGAGTTCACCCTTTCTCTTTCACAATCCTTCTGTATTTTACCCTGACTAACACCACATGATTTTACTCGTCAAGGACACCTACAGTCTTATAAGAGTTAGTAACTATCAGTTGAATACATTTCTGACGGTTGCATCCCTTTACTATTTCACTCCGGCTAACACCCTACAGTTGAATGGGAATAGTTAGAAGTTCTTCCGTTCTCGATCCACATTATTGACCCTAGTTTTGGCCTTGTTAATATAAATGTGTTTAATATGGCGTGGTTAATGGACTTTCTTGGGACAATAACTTTATAGCATCCTAGTCGAAGTATTGGGCAAAATTCGAAACTACGTTCGTCAAACACCTTGACGTTTATCTATCACATAAGCACACACATACACACACACATTCAGTTAAGCTAATGCCTTGAACCCTAGATTCCCAAACCGAACTCTGAGCAATAATTCGTCTTTGGATCATAAAGCGGTATTGTTCCATATCATTCACACTGTCTTGTCATTTCTTTTATTCATAGTATTATCAAAAAATCCAAAACCATTCGGTTAATGATACATAGTACACTGATGATAATATCGCAAAATTAGTGACAAAAAATTAACCAAACATTGGTTGTTACAATGCAAATACACTTCATTTTATGATATTTATACTTATAATGATCAACCAACCAAGAACAAGAGTATTTAATATGATATTTTTAATATTAATATTTTATAATAAATATTTTAATATTTAATCTCATGTTTTGCCCTGGCCCCAAATGAAATTTAAACTCTTGAAAATTGGTATCTTTGTGCCTTATTTGCAATAATGTGATATGCTAGAAAAAAAACGATGGTAATGAAGATACCAACACAGTTCTACTCTGTCAAACACAAAAAAGAATTGGGTAGGGCTTTGGAAGAACCTGGAAAACTATGTGTAAAATGTTTACCATCTGAGTCTGAATAATCCCTTGAGCTGTTATCAAGACAGACTGTCCTGCTTGGCTGAAGTATTAACTTTGGGTTACCTTCGCCATCATTTCTTACTTCTGCAGTGACAACACCTGTATGTAAAACAGAATTAGTACTGATGCAATACTAGACGAGTAGTGACGACTGTCCAGGACATAAACACTTGGAGCTGGTTGTTCAAAGCCTAGATAGCATATCCGGTGGACAAGTTGTAACAAGTGAGCAGCGTTATTCAAACACCGAACAACTGAACTTAAATTCTATGCACTGAGTCCATATCTACCGAATAGCTCTATTCGGCAGATAAAATGTATGTTTGGTTTTTTAATGGATTGACAATGTCGTTCACTATTTCAGACTTATCCACCGGATAAGCTATCCAGGTTTTGAACAACTGACCCCAGTTGTGCACTATGAACTGTAACTACAACCGCACTTGTACGACCTTTTCTTAAATGTAAAGTAGATACACCAATAAGTAGAACACAGGTGGCACAGAATAAATAGCAACCTAAACCTAGATTTAGTAACAACCCCAACACATACAGTAAAACAGAAGAAGTACATAGTAAATTGTTATCAAAACTGCACTAAACTGTGTAGCAACACCAATACGTAAACCACAAGTAGTACAAAATAAATTGTTCACATTTTCAAACTTTTTAACTGTGTACTAACAATATCAAGTAGTAAAATAAGTAGTGAAGAATAAATTGTTCTGAAAAGTACATAAGTACAGTCTTTTTAACTTTGTAGTAACAACTCCAACATATCAAATACAAGGAATTTATATTTAGTTAAAGGAAATTTACAAGTGTCAAAATGGTGTACTTTTAAGACCCAATTAGAAGCAGCCTCCAGCTTGGAATCGAATCTGCGATCTAACAGCACGGTCAAAATAATATTGGAGGGGTGTAGCCATCCCAGTCTTTTCTGCAGCAGGTTTGATGTGTGTCCAGTTAGTGACAGTATTTTACCATGTCTCCCAAACCCACATGGATGTGCTGTATATGAAAATTACAGTAAATGGTCAAAATGGTCTTGACAGTGCCACATCTCTATTACGCTCCAACCCTGTACTTTGAAATTTCAGGTTGTGCCCTTGATTAAGGTTGACCCTTCAAAACTCAGGGCTCTCCCCTGTGACGAGTAAAATTGTCTGCCATTAGCCAGAGTAAAATGGTAAAGTATGCCCTTGCCTCTTAATGGCTAATACTCAAAATGACTTGTTATTACAATAATTACTGCTCTTAATTCAAAATGCAGTTAGTCTAATAATTCATGAGCAAAAATGTGTCTTCAAATGTGAAAAAGAAACACTTGCGGTTAATTCAATAAACAACTTGGCTCTGACCACATTTCCTTTTAAAACTTACTGTACATGGTTAATAAAAACATAAAAATACTTATTTTTGAACACATTGAAATAAATTGCACCGCACCCTATATCAAGTCTTAGACATGTGGCTGTTTCTTAATTTTTTAACCCAATAGTTACACCTTCTCATGTTTTGACTGGCCTGTTCCTTTTGAACTGGGACAAAATTTTCTAAAAAGAGTATCTGCACAGTGTTATTTTGCAATCTGACTGGCACGGATATACATGAGCACTTGGTAAATGAGGCAGAAGTAACCATGAAATCATTTCACATGCATCTTGGATTACTTCATTTAATCTCAACACTGAGGAACATTTGTGTGAGTCACTGTCTGTCTATCTGGTATTGTTGAAGGACTTCTTCCTTGGATTACTGTAAGCATAACAAAGTTTACTGGTGGTATATCTGTCACTTTCATGGCATAAACAATTAATTTATTTGACTAGATGGCAGAAATTAGCATTTGTAATATTGAAAATCTGACTGGGGCAAACACACCAGTTGCATCCCTCTGGATCTGCCCCCATTCCTCTTGGTACCTTTGGTCAGTACCAAAGGTTTGTCTGGGTTCTAGGTAATTAAGTACAGTAACTGGTCAATATCTCCACCACCATGGCATGATTTGGGTATATTTTTCTGTTTATAGATGTCAAGTATGTGATACACTAGATCATTTCTCAAAAAATGCTTTAAAATTTAGCTTCACAAAGTTCCGTTTGATTACTGCATCTTAAAGGACCAAGAAAGTAATGATAAATATACCAGTGACTGTTTGGGAGAGCCTGTGAAAAATTTTTTATGGTAATAGTTCTACTTGAAACACTGTCTGATTATCAGTTTTGTGTTATGACTATGGTTATGACTGCTGAACAATTTAATTGTTAACAATCAATGCTAGCATTTATAAATAATGTTAATCCTTGTCATTATTATTTGAGACAAAAAACATTCAACTACTGTAATTCTTTTGATTTTTACTCAGTGTTTATCTTCAGTGTGACTTCTTTCCAATGAACCCTGAATATTTCTTTAGTGCTAAACTACACAGCATCGCTCATTTAATTCAATTACTCAAATATGACCATCACTGAGAATTGCAAGGAATAGATTTTTTGAACTTCTACAATTTCAAGATTTCACAAAGATCTTAGTAGTTGAACAAAGGCACATTAATTCCTACTCTGCAGGAGCCAAAATTTCAATCCTACCTGCTCCTGATGTTCTAAAGATTTTAATAAATAAGTAAACATACTGAAGACATGGTACAGTGATACAGTTATCACTTTATGGTGTAAAATATCATTATTATTCCATATTTTTACATACAGTAATTAGTGATGACCAATTTCTAATTCAAGCATAAGATGTATAGTTAAGACTACCTAATGATTTTTCCACCAGTACGTTATGAGAAGTATTACTAGTAACTTAGTTAAACAGGCTATAGCCTCACGGTGGGTTAATTTCTTATCTCTGGCAAAGGCACCACTTTTTCAATCTGAATCAAGGAGGGTTAAATTAGCTCTTTTCATTTTAATGGCAGGTCAACAATGGGGTCTTTGTACGAGGGAAAATAAGCCGCGGCTAACGTAATCCTAGGCTAAAACAAGCCGCGAACAGTGTGCTTATACGAGCGTTTTCGCAACTTAAATTAGAGCCGCTTATTCTGTGAAATACTGTGACTGTCAATGGGACAAAATACAAACTTTAACGATGAATGATGGTCTTTTTAGTATCTACGTCATTAAGTTACTGAACTGGGAATTTTTACTGGGAATTTTTACCGGAAACCTGTGTCTGACAATTCCTTCGTTGGTACGTACGCAGCGCTAGTGCCTGCTATCTCGTTTACATTGTTTCACTGTTTTAGATATATAAATAATAAGTCTGGAAAATTTTAGAGAGTAGTATTCAATTCATTTAAAAAATATTAATAAGTTTTCTTAATGGGTCAAAATAACTTGGAGTTAGTAGTGACGGAAGGTTAACTATGTTGACATTTTTTCATCATCGTTGACACTGTCGTAAGCCAACAATTCCATGTTACTCGCCCTTACTTCCCCCAAACTTAGCAACTACTTTCAGGAAGCTTAAACAATAAAGCAGTCTTATAGATTAGGAAACAAAACAGAACACTGGCCAAGTTTTAGTTCAGCGGACATACGGTAATGTGAAACTGGATGAATGGTATGAGTGTTATTCACATTTACTTGTACTTCCCATATGATTTACATCCTTGAACTGTTACTTACCTTTAAACTGAGGTATAAATGGTTTCAATGCTGACGGCATTTCCTGATAAAACTTCAGTTCTTTGGAAAATAAAGGCTTACACACGGTATATTGTTCAAACTGTTGAAAGGACGAATGGCCGCCGACCTGGTGGATGAACGGTTCAAGCGGCACCGAATCAATTCTTCCTTCCATTTCTTCCATATCATCACGACAATAATTTAATTATTTCTTAACTTATTGTTGAACATTTTTTAGAGAAAACTAAATATATTTTAATAACTGAAACTGCCAGAACAAGGGAGTTGTGTGCGATTTGTTTATTATGAATTAAAACGTCATCTAATGAAAAACTGAGTCAGCAAATTGAACTGTTGCGAAGGGACCCAGCATCTCGTTTGATTGTGCATTTTATGATGTACCTAAGAAAACAATCAGAGCTAATGGATGGATTCAATCATCACTTTCCATTTTTCATGTTTATTAACAGTCTGTAAAACAACTTTTTATATTGGTAAGCGAGATTATAAAAAAATCTTCGCTCATGTATAATTTCCCCTCCCCACCCTGGGTGTCGTATTTGGTGCGACGGGATGGACCTTGGGCCGAAGGCAACATGGCGTTGACTGTAGTTTGCTACACCGGGATTAATTGTAGCTGGAATAGGTCTGTATAAGTATAATCTTTCCTTCAGAGCTCTTTCTGTGAAGAAAATGCCAAAGATAAAATACTTAAATACAATAAGGACATTCGATAAAGATGGATACAAGAAGAGAGCTGGATGTCTGTGTTTTAAATCCGAAGCTGAAAATGAGGTATTTTGATCACCGGCATGTCGCAGACAAGCAGTGTATACTTGAATACCGATATTTAACTTTTGATATTTTGATATTTTTAATTTAGCTAGTTTTCATTTTATGATTTAAACTGTTAAACTGATCATGAAGTTAGACGAAAAAGCAAAAGAGAACAGCAGAAAAGTATTGAAGCTTTGAGGATGACGGTGTAGATGTCTAAGACAGTTTAAAGGCCGGTTTACACTATCTAAGTTTCTTTCATCAAAGTTTTTGTTCAAAGTATTTGAATGAACTCTTTCAAAGGAGCTGCTTTCTATGAAAGGAACTTTGATAGTGTAAACCGGCCTTAAAGCTTTCAATTCGCGATTTCATCCTCTTACACAATTAGAACAAGTGGAGGAAGATATAGCTCTCTTCCGGATTTAAGTGGTGTTTGTTCGTTATCTTATTGCGAAAAATCGAAAATAAATAACTTGGATTTATAAAAAATTGACTAAGTATACATGTACATTACATACGTACATATAATGCCCTTAGTGGTCTATACAATATATTTATTTTTAACAGATATTGAGATAATTTCGGTCTCCTTCATGTACCAGACACTAAATTTCCCATTACTTTAATATTATGTATTGAGTTGGTTTTTTTTGTTGTTGTGTTCTCTGCATAACTTTATTCAAATAAACAAAGACTTTTACCCATGGCTCTATTTATACAGTGTTTGTAAATCATGTGCACAATTTTAACTTAATCCTAACAACATTTTAATTGGTGTTAGACAGTTGAATTGAGGCTCACAGTACTTAATAATACATCAGTTTAAAGGGAGATGTTCAGCTATTTTGTTACTATGTGATAGAGTTTGTTTTCACCCCATTTCAGTGACGTTAGATGGCTGTCTAATATAAATAAATTTTGAGCTAACATCTAAGACAGTTTGTTGGCTTTTAAGACTCTTCTTCTCTCATCCTCACACATAGAGACAATGACAAGTACAGTAATGCAGGCAAAATGCAGTACAAGACTGTATTAGAGCTGCTTCAACTCTTTTTCATTCATACCAGACTTTTATTATTTTACACTGGCCAACTCTAAATGTAGATAATTTTTTTGAAAGGGAGATGTTTTGGAGAGAAGAAAATTAAGTTTCATTTACTTACTCTTTCAAAGAGTTTGACAAAAAATTTAAACCAGTGCTTGACCTTCTTTAAAAATCATTTTGTCACAGCAGAAACTCATATGAAAATTCAAGGAATGCAGGCATTCACATGCAGAAACATTTTTAGGCTTGTAATGGTATCCTGTTGATCAAAAAGTCAGGGTTTTGTTACTTCATCCATAAAAACTCTGAAAATGTTTGTGAATCTATGGTGATTCTAAGATTCAGATGGTGAATCTTGGTAGCTGAATGGTAAGTACATCTCACTGGTCATCAGAAGGTTGTGGGTTTTATTCCAGGCTAGGGCTCAGAAATAATTTTTCTGAGTAAACAAGCTTGAAGAACATCCCTTGGATGTCTCATGCAGTAAAACATGTTCATATATGGCAGATCCAAGGAGGGCACTGGGGGCCAGTGTTCTCTTTTTGAGTTTCAGCTGTAATTTTGTATCAAGTCCTTGAGTTGCGTTTTTCCTCAAAAATTTATGTCTTTTATAAAGGCTTATTTATGCACAGGTATAAGCATAATAGATGCAGGTACCGTATTTTCTGGCGTATAACCCGCGGGTTATCTGCTGATTTTGTAGTGAATCATAGCTAGTGCGGGTTATAGGG
>JBAHVQ010000496.1:1329666-1343077 GCA_036872915.1 Nanipora kamurai | reverse complement strand
AGGCCGAAACGGGTCTGTCTGTGGTTATATATATATATATATATATATATATATATATATATATATATATATATATCGATAAAAAAGAAACACTTTACTGTTTTTTAAAAAAACTTCATTATGTTTCGAGGATAGACTCCATCCTCAAGGTGATAAAATTTACGAGGAAACTTTTATGGCTTGTAAATTTTGGTATCTTGAAGAAGAGGCTTTCCCCGAAACCTAAAGAAGTTTGTTTTGAAAAAGTTCATTTTGATTTTCGAAATATTTTAAATGTTGAACTTAAGTGGAGAGAGGTTTTATGATCGAGTTATAAATAAATATATATAAATATATATATACATATATTTTATGTACAATTATATATATATATATATATATATATATATATATATATATAGATATACATAAACTGTAGTACAGCAAAACATCCATGTCTGCAGATTTAACTATAGTATATATTTGTGTTATTATTATTAGATATACATCCGTTGAAAAAATTCTGAGCAAAACCACTACATATACATAAATATAAATGTATATTTACATGTATATATGTATGTACATATTTATAAGTACATTCGCTCAATGGTTTTACTCTCTGATTAGACTTGGTGATATTGTTCAACACTTGTTGATATAATTCGTGGAGGAAAAGTGCCAAAAACAAAGATAATTCGTCATGTTGTTGGCGTATGTTCGACAACAAACGAGTACTTCAACGGTAATCTGGAAAGTTCGTGCTGAATGTGGTTAATATATGGATAATAAGGTAATCCATAAGCGTGCATATGTATGCTTATTTATATTAATATGCTTTAGCTACTGCTCGAGATATTGCAGGAACGCACACATCGATTCAGAATGTAAAACATAAAGTGACATGTGATGAAATTTAAACTATTTTAAAAGTTCTTAGCTTATTATAATTCTCCGTTGTTGGCAAGTTACTGTTCAATGTTGTGCTTGCAGTAAAATTTTGTTAATCCAGTGACCAACAGCTTGTTCATATCAAAATGGTCGTATTAATTTAGTCCCATCGAACAATTTCTAAACAATAAGCAAAAAGACTGTATACGGGCAAAAAAGTAATCATAATTTATAAAAATGATTGAGTGTCTGCACCATGCGGTGTTCGACTGTATGCAAAACACTTATTGAGAACTGATCTTCTACGTTTGATTCTCTCCCAATCCATTATCCTCAAAGCCTTAATGCGACCCGTACAATCCTCCTTTCTAGTTACGACATACCACAGTACTACAGATGTTAACATGCCAAATGTGTTTGACGACTTATCTTAAACTTTGAATGACGTTTAACGCTCACGAACAAAGTTTGAGCATTTTTAAGCATGTTGTCACTCAAAATCTATTCAGCATATCTATTCATTTCTTGTAAACTTTGAGCGATTTTAAAAATCCGACCAAACGATGTCAATATGTCATTCGACAATGCTCAACAACATTGAATGATTTTGAATAGATAAAATGTAAAACGTGCCACGTTTTTATTTACAGTCCACTCACAGCCACCGCAGCAAAATTTACCCACGCCGCTCTAGACTCAACAGATCAAAATTTGCAAAATACATAAATAAAACGGTCAAATACATAATTATTGTGGTATATTTAACAATCAAATTCTAAGTGTAGCTTCAGTGAGAATTTATTTTCTCGTAGTATGTTGGAAATCGTTTGATCGTGCAGAGTTACTAGCTGAGATCATATTAGTTGCCTGGCTGGAAACAAATTGTTCTCTGTTTAGTCTGTGAAATCCTTCTTATTACAAATTGTGCTCACAATTACCAATCGATAAATTCTTCTATTATTTATCATTGGTATGAAATGCACATATATCCATGACTTCAAGACACATTTCAAATAACTATGTTTCCTACATAACCACGTGAATGAATGAAGCTTGGAGGAGGCAGTATAAGTAATATTTCATGCCGAGCAAAGATAACGGATTTTAAGGATTATTTTTGTTTTATTTTCGAGACGGAACTGGTCCGCACTATCCATCTCATTATTCGTATTGGATTTGCGGACATTCTTTTGCGACAGTTCCAGAAAAGTCGGTACGCACAGAATGATTGGTATTATTGTCTTTTTGAGAGCTAATGAAGTTAAAGTAAGGATGGGGCTGTGATTAATTACGGTGCTTTGGAGGACACAGTGCAATAGTTGGTTGACCAACTCAAAATAGTTAGAATGCAGTTTCCGTATTTCGGAACTGATGGACAGTCGGAATTGTCCCAAACGAATTCCTCAAATATACGTCTTTCCTGACAACCGAATGTGGTGGGCGTTATAAAGCGATGAAGAAAGCAAGATTATAAAAAATACTACATGTAAACCAATAAACCACCTTTACGGTATAAAAAAATGTATTTGGGTTTTATTTTTGATTCCTATAAGTATGTAAAACAAAATAAAATCCGACAAGTTCTGCTTCTGATGTAAATCTATCCAAAATGTATTACCCGTTTGAGATATTAGGCTTTCTTTTGTTTGTCAACTTTTAGGACGCAGACTTATTTCTTGTCAGGAATTCTCAGCTATTTTTTAACCTTATTCAGCTGAAATGTTTTAATCTTTTTCAACATCACCATGTAACCTTGAATTTGAAAAGTCTTAGCCCAAAAAACTCCTTGTTGGCAATTTGATTTTCACGCTAATTTGATAGGGTTTTATGTTTGGTATTGAAGGCACAAATCGAAAACCAAATTGTTCTTTATGACTGTGTTCCATCTCGTTCATCTTCTAACTGCTCTACGTTATAAGTGGACGCTTAATCCGGCATACATGGTACGGAATAAATCAAAAATATTTCTAGTGTATGTTACAGAGCAGAAGACCAACCCAGGAACACCGGCGAAAAATACAACTGTACAGTGAAAACTGACCTTGGAAATCTATGGTATAACGGCAAAATCAGTCGTAAAATGTATTTATGAAGATTCGGATGATTAAGCAACAATTATCGTTTCAAACTCTGGCAAGAACAAGACTGCAAATGATCACAAATTAACCTTGCCTGACTTCAATCATGTAACAAGAAGGGAGAACTCGGCATGTACTTGAAATGTCGTTTCTTCAAACCCCGTCTTACTGTTAAACCTCCGGTGTTTTTTCAGTGGAAACACAGCAGTACACTTTTAAATGCAATCTTGCTCGCATCAAGAAAGGACCTTCAGAACTGAGTTATGTGCAAGCGAAAAGCCGTGGGTATGTTAGGAATGAATTGTTTCATTCTGTAACACTTGAAAGTTTGTAAAGAATGACGATATTTCGTTTGAATTGATACTGAGAAGTCACGAAATCGAGCAGTAACTTGTTAAACGAGTTCGTAATGATGTGGGCGGTGTTCATGGTTGAAAGTGGCAATTGAAAGGTGATCCGGCATGGAAGCCTTTTTGAAAGAAATATTGTGCCGATGGATCCCAACAACATAGTGATTGGTTAATTTCCGTTTGAAAAATACAAACAAAGAATCCTAACAAGAAATAAAACTCCTGATATTTTTGTCTGAAGCTTAGTTTCCTGAATATTACACCCATGTTTATGACACGACTTCAAGAACAGAAAGCCAAACATTAGTGATAATATCCTTGATACTATAATTAAACCGGAATCGTTTAAAGTCCGTCACCAATGACAGAAAATCGCTGATGAAAAGTTTAAGCGTTTTCTCCCTTTGTCTTTCAGAACATGTTCTCGTAAACAGAGAAATCCTCTTTGATGATATCCATTTTGAAAAACAGAATGTTGTAAGTATTAATTTAAAACGTTTCTATCTGTTGGGTTAATTAAATTTCTACACGACGAACCCTCCTCCCATAACTACAACAATGGTGATGATTAAAGAATAGTAAAAACAGACCTCCCAAATCCAAAGGATTCCGCTTATTATTGACGCAACTTAGCACGGTTCATTTGGCACAAAGCAATTTATTAATACGTTATCATTTCTCCTAAGCCCAGTATTGATTCACAACATGACATAAAATTACAAAAAATTCGCCCGTAGAATGGAAAAGCCACAAATGAGTTTGCTTACATTAGGCGTCTCACCGTAGGATGTAGCAGGATAAACCATCCTTTGGTCTTATTTTCGGCGAAAAGGATGCTAAGTTGGTCCAGTTTTTAAAGTTCATTCCTCCCATAATGACTTCCTTCGCAATCCCTTAGAGAAGCTCAAAGTTGCTAGGGTGGCCTATAGAGTTTCACAAAAATAATTATCATAGATAAGGGCTTCACGCTGTGAGGTATGATTCACTTATGTTGATCTCATTATTCTGTCATGCCTCTGAAGGATCTTTGAGTCCGTCGGCTGAATGGTTTTCATTACAGGTCATCAGAGCAGATGAAAGCTCCATAAAATTACAATTAATGTTATCTTAGGTTGCCCATAGAACTCTCCCAAATTAAAGTCTTTAGGAATTTATAGAGGGAAATAACTATTACAACCTGACTAGAGCCTCATCCTCCTAGTCGTTTACATTTCCGCAAACACCTTTAAGCCGCACGGGCTTGTTCCGAAAAAGAACCTAAAACGCGAGGCATTATGTTTCACTTCGGTTTCGTTGGGACGCCCCATAGGTGACTCACCATCCCAACTGTCATGTTGGGTAATTGACAACACTGCGCATTGTGGAACAACAAGTGCCAAGTACAATGTGCCAGTTTAGAGTGAGTAAACTTGACACAACCTCTGTAAACGTGGAGAGTGATTTATCAATCCAATTAATGGAAACCTCGAATTCATTTTCTGAGCGTAATCCTTTTGAGGGCTTGAGCTATCTTCTCTCGTTCATCCCCCGGTGAATGGTAATATCACACAAGTTTCCGGCAGATGTCTCAAATAGTTTTAATTAATTTGTTTAACCTCGATTATGATAGGAAGAACCAGCCACGGTTTTGTTCTATTGAGGTCGTCGTGCATGACAGATAGCTCTCCACTTGAGTATTCAACCGCACGCCACGGAAAGGATTTAAAAGCTGGCTTGATCGCCTGCCGGGGAACAGTCTGTACGAACGCGCTGCACAGTAACAGACTGCGTCGATCCTCTCGGTATTCGTTTACGTGCCTCAGTAGTCTCCGGACATTTCGGTTCTCTGTGCACACCGAGTTGGGATTTTCAATCTAAGGAAGCATACTGATGCATTTGTTGACGTTTCAATGTGTTTTACTTGCCATTTGTTTCTTCGTAACAGGAGTTCAGTCAATTCGGTGGCTGTAAGTGTAAGCAGGAGTGTTTGTTTAAGAAAAAAGACATCGAGTGGAATGACCTTTTGCTTTGTCTGTCTCGAGTAGTCCCTTATCCACTCGATCTTCGGAACGCCTAAATACTATCTAACTCTATTTCTTAAATTAAGGGCAATCAAGAAGCCGTCCACTGAAGTCTGGAACCGGACGGTTTGTCAATCCTACCATCGTCGTTCGAAAGTGCTAGACAGAAACCAATTGAAATTGTGTCGACGTCGACTGCCGTACATGAAGTATGTTGCCGAAGCAGTTGAACTGACCATATCCGAATGTCTTAAACAAACCAAGTATGAGCGATGGGACTGTAGGTCCATCGTAAATGGTCCAAGGTTCTCTAGTGATCTAAGAGACGGTAAGGAAACTTTATCTTGTGATACTATATTACATTATATTCATATAACTTGTGTACAAGATTGTACAAATGAGGTGCTCCTTTGTTAAGCCTGTGTGATCGCTTTGTATATCCCATCAATACTGTCACGATAAAGTGCCACGCATATATCCAAAAAATAAATTACTTCTTTATGAATTTGCTTAGGGTAAACTGTCTGGCGTTTGTTATTCTCTTTAGTCTGGAAAACTTCAGTTGATGGTCACTATATAACCCCTAAACCTAGTCCACGTTGACGCTATAAATGACAAGTATTTGGACGTACGGTCGTTTGGTAGTAAGATATTGGCTACCATGCCTAAAGGAACGTCAGGTTTTCAAATAAATAATGAGGAATCAATGCACATAAAATGAAAACGTGTCACATGATCTTGTTTACGACGTTTAGTTCATGAGAAACCATCCTTTGTTAATACTACGTACGGTTTGAGTATACGGAACTCAATACTCAAGACAGCGTGCTAGCTTGTCAACTCTTTGGGTAGAAGATAATACCACACATGATTCTTCAGTCAAGCCCAATGTTGACGGTGGAGATTACTTAGATTCAACTCGGTACACGAGTCTTAAATTCTTTGCAACACAAATATGACGACGGAATCCATTCATCTAAAAGATATCTTTATGAATTACTTTAAGGGGAAATGAGCCAAGTTCATGAGCGGTTGGGGTTTGTTGTGTCGGCACAGGTCTCACTCCCTTTGTGTTGTTAACCAAAAAGGTTATCTGAACTATCCACTTGTGAACGTGTCTGTCTTAATCAATTTTTTCTCGAACGCTATTCAAGTCACTGTTTTTTACTTAGTCGCGGAAGATTTCGACACTTATTCACATATGTAAACGATTGGTGATTAGAGTTGACGTAAAGGAGGCAGTCCTGAATACGTGTTTGGAATTGGTTAGCTCGCGACATATTGGAATTCGCATCAAGGATTACTTGATTGAAAAAGGGAATAAACAAAACTTCACGCAATGAATGAATATTTGTTGAATCACCAAAAGATAAATATATCCTTTTGTTAAAAGTATTTGAGTTCGCACTAATCAGCAGAACGTAGGTGAAGTCAGCAATAGCAGCGATACAGCGGTGTATCTGCATTTTCCGGCGGTCTAACACTTGACTCGATCATTTTCTCATTAAATATTTCCTCCATCATCAGATTAACAGCTTAATTCTGTTTCGAAGACCATTTCAGTACAGCTTTGGGGCTTCACGTTTTCCGAACGTTTGTGGATTGAGAGTTTAACAACACAGCGAATTTTTATCGAATCTCAACCAGTACCGTCAACGAGTCATTTTATCTTAAATTTCAACGTCTGATCTTTGTTCGCAAAGGAAGGGAAATGAAATCCTATGAATTACTGCCCTCCAGTATTTAACTAAATATTACCCTCATGAAGACGTTTCTTTAAGCCACACAAACACATGTATCCATACATACACACGTACATAAATTGGAAAACATATAAACTGCAGCTTACTGTGTGTATTATACTCGTAGGAACAAGGGAATCAGCATTTGTCCATGCATTATCGTCTGCAGCTCTTGTCTTCACGATAACGCAAGGCTGCAGCGCAGATAACCTGAAAAAGTGCAGCTGTGGAAAAAAGCCGGAGAAAAAACGTCGACGAATAAAAAAAGGTGGAACAAAATGGAAATGGGCAGACTGCCACGATAATATCGCCTATGGTATTCGATTCAGTAAAGACTTTTTGGACTCTCCTGTAGTGAGACAAAAGAAGCATCTAAGTAAAATGATGATGAACCTTCATAACAACAATGTAGGAAGAAAAGTAAGTCAACTAAATGAAATAAGTCACTTTTATCTAAATTAACCTGAACGAGCTTTGATCTATTTCCACACGATTGCTGCCGTAAGTGTGTTTACAAATTGTGCCGTTTGGCTCGATTTGTACTTCATCGTCGGATAGCAATCTGATTGATATTCACGCAACATCAAGAACAAATACACGAGCAATGTTGATAACATGGGCGTCGAAAGGTCATGAATTAGAAAAATTTGAATTTGTGCCGAAAAATCAAACCTAAATACTTTCATAGCAGCAGTTCGTGCGATTTTGACAATCCCGCTGTTTTCTAATCATTGTACTGAATTGCACTATACTGTGAGGAGATAGAGCGACTTTCGTACTCAGAATGAATGGCGCTGCGAAAAGTTCACAAAGCACTGGTGAGACGTGCAGACACCAAGACTACTGCAACATTAGCAAGATTTTGGCGCACGCAGATGTCCTGCTTGCTCATCCATTTTGTTATGATTACCAGCAGTGAACAAAGAAAAGCAATCGTCGCAGCCGAACCTCATTTCAGGCCCAAGTAAAAGGGATTCGTCTGCTCTCGTGTCGAGAACAAATATGGAATACCGCATAGAAATAAAACATCTTGCAAGTCAAATTTCTCACGGTTGTAACACTATGCAAACGTTTTCTTTCACCGTATCACTTAAACAGAAAAGGGCGTCGATTAAAAACTACAAATAATCTTTCCAGTTTTAAATAAGATCTCTGAGAACACACTTCAACCACTTGTGGTTAATGAAGATATTTAAGATCTAATTATCGGTTATGGCTTATAATATTTATTGTGTAGGGATGTAGTTGTAAAATTTGAACAGTAAGATTATGTATTTCTTATTGCTGGGTAAGTGTACTGGGGTATCTTCACTTTCTTAAACAATTTTTGTGAAAACAAGCAATGTTAATTTCCAAATGGTACACACCACTATACACACACGCGTCTATTACATTCTGTATCTATTGCATTTGTGCAAGCGTTGATCTGATGGAGGCGTGTTGAGTTTTTCAACAAAAATGTTTCTTTGTCAACAAGGTTCTCCATAAACTTGCACTAGAATATTAATTTTAGTGAGGGATTGTATATTGGCTGGCAAATAGAGCGAGGAAATTTTTAACGCTAATTTATTTTAAGGCAAAAAAAGCAAGTCTTAATATCAATAGTTGTATATGCCTCAAATTTATTGACCAGATACTGTGGTGTCGACTAGAAGATCACTGACCATTGTGGGTTTGCAGCAAACTTTTCATAGCAACAATAATTACACCCATTTTTTTCTAAACAGAACGTGTTTGAAGCTATAATGTGTATAATATACAATGATTACAGATTCCACTAATAGGTACTTCTGCAGGACTTAGTCGGTCAGTGATGCCAAAATTGATAATGGCTTTTCAAATATTGCTAAAAGCAGTCAGAATGCGAAACCTAAGCAAATTTGGACCTTTAGAAGTCGGTACAATCATTGCCGGCCGTGCAAAGGAAAAATCAGACAGCATGTCGCGGATAACTTTGCCACCAAGGTTTCCCAAGATGAGTTTACTCATTCAATGAAATCAGTTTTTGGTAGTCTACGACCTCTAAAAATCTAGAAAATGAGCTTTTTGCATCATGTCCTAACCGTTTATTGTTATAAAATTTTGGAACGTAAACTGTGTGCGAAGTAGGCCTCGTAAACGATATCAAGTGGCTTTGAAATGCCATTACCATGTGACTGAATATACGGAAAAGTAATCAACTTTAAACTAATCATATATTCATATATATAAACTTGAAAACCGTTCTGTTGCCACGGATGTAGATATCCTGCGAATTACTTTTTACTAACTGTAAGCTTAAGTTAAACGGCTAATTCTAGAAGTTATTGTGTTCAATGCCCTTGCGATTTAACTGCTTCGTAGAACTCCCATTGCGGGGCGTTCAACTCAGACGAATATACCAGGAGACCCTATTAAGGTATTAAAGAAAAAAGTCGGCCGCCTTTGCTCTCCAAATGCAGAACACATTGGGCGGATGTGTTGATAAAAGGTAGCCAAAGAATAAATCAAGAGTTGTTTTAAACGTATAGTTAAATTTAAATTCGAATTTTAGGTGTTGGAAAGTATGTCGAACGCATTGTTCGATTATTTTATTTACTCGATTTAAATATAGAAAGTCGTTCTTTTTAGAATGTAGTCCTGTTTTAAATACAAAGCCAGCGGACAGAAATAGTTGTCATAAGCATACTTTCGCCACTCGAGTCTTGGCTCGTATTATTTATACTTGATTAGAACTTTGTGTTCATTAGACTGCATGCTACGAGACTTTGTACAATTACAATGTAAAGAATTTACTGGGATGGAATAACTTCTTTCGAATATGTCGCGAAAAGCATTTGTTTAAAACATAAAATCTTCGTTGAGATCAGACTATCTCGATTCCAGTGCTCTTAATTTGCTTACAAACTGCTGTTTGTTGTACACAAAGTATCATTTAACTCCTTCACCGCCACATTTATCCCTTTGACGAGTAAAATCGTCTGGCGTTAGCCAGAGTAAAATGATAAAGGTCACCCGTGGCAGGGAAGGAGTTAAAGAATTTATGCTCTCAAGATGGCGTCCTAAACTAATTTATTTACAAAGGCAGTACGCCTTGGTGACAATCGTCAAAGCGAAACAAAATAGGCAAAGTTTGAAAGCTACTGTTACCAAGGTAACAATAGAAAATTGCAAAATTTGACAAACACTTTATGTTTTTGATACAACCTCTACTGCACTGAACTTATAATTTTTTTAAAGAACGAAATGTCCATGTATAAACGAAGACCTCACCATCGGCAGCATGTAACCATTACAAGATTCACCTTAACTCCTTCCTGATCGTAGTTGTCCTCAGCGATCTCTGGAGACTTTAGTATTTTACTCTGGTTAACGCCAGACGATTTTACTCGTCAAGGGGAAAGTCCTTGTCAGAAGGGGGTTAATTTACCCGAGAGAATGATAAATTTTGCATATTTTTTCACATCAACAGGTCGTTCGTGATAGCATGCAAGTCCGTTGTAGATGTCATGGCTTAACGGGAGGATGTCCATACCAAACTTGCACTCGTGAACTTCCTGTCAGTTTTAACGAAATTGCCTTGGCAATTTTCAAACGTTATAAAAGAGCTCGTCAAGTCTACCTCGAAGAGGCAAAAGATGGCAAGAGGATCCTGGTTCTGAAAAGGAAAGAGAAAGGCAAAAACCGCAACAAGAAAAAAAGAAAACCAGTCGATATTAAAGAATTGATCTATTTAACCAGATCGCGCAACTTCTGCAAGAAAGACAGTAAACGTAAACTCCCTGGAACTGAGGGACGAGAGTGTCGTCGAACGTCATCTGATAGTAATTCGGGGATAAAGGATAAATGCAATTACTTGTGTTGTGGGCGAGGACATCTGACGAAAAAGCAAACCAAAAAAGTCGATTGTAGGTGCAAATTTAAGTGGGAAATCATGGATGTTGTATGCAAAAAATGCACTATTGAGGAAGAAGTATCTAATTGCAGGTAACATGGAAATAAGCCTACTTCAGTGCTTATTAAAACACACACGGCGGTTTCTTCTACTGTTCTCGTTGTCGATCGGAAGAACTTCGTTTTTTTTGGTGGCATGTGAAATGAACAGTGTTAGGAGTTTGAAATCAGTTTAAGTAACTTACAGCGGCGATGCGAAGTCCTCTGCGTGAAAAAAGATCGTTGAGTCATCCCTTTAAGGATGTTATTGTATTTATAACTGAAATTAATGAAGTCTTCCTGGATGAAAATACGTTATATAACTAACAATATGATTATATATATATATATGTATATATATATATGTATATATATATATGTATATGTATATATACATATACATACGTATGTATACATACATATGTGTATATTACCATATACTATATATAAACTCCTATTAAGAAAGGTTGACCCAAGTTAGATGGACAGATAGATGGCAAAAATTGTAATTGTAATACACAGACAGAATTTGCTTTTTCTTTCCATAATTTTAAATTTCTCATTACTCAACATATACATCTGTCTGCCTTCTGGGATGGTATAGGATTTTTATACATACCGGTATATATATATAATGCAACGTTCACTCCCTCGTGGCAGTTTGAGCACTCTGGCCCAGTACCACTTCATGCTCTCTAGATGTGCGCATGTTAGTATTGTCCCACATGCAGTTGTCATTGGCAATTGCTGGGGAATATATACGTGGCGTACTCACGTCTGCATTGTTCCAAGCTGCAATGATGAGCTGCAGAACAGGGAAACACGAACTATATATATATATATATATATATGCAGTATATGTGTATGTATATGAAATATATATGTGTGTATATATATATATATTTGTCTGTAAATATATATATGTATACATATTTATGTATGTATATAGATATAAAGATAGATAAACAGATATACATACATACATCCATTTTTATAGAAGCGAGTATACGTGTATATGCACATGTGCACGTGTGCATGTATATGTATATACGTATACATATACAAGTGTGTGGTTATGCGTATGTCTATGCATGTATGTCTATGTATATGTGTATTTCCATGCCAGTGTGTATGTATACTTAGACGTACAATATAATGAATATAAAGTAATTTCTTTTGTAAATGAGCAACTTTGAAATGGTTAGTTTCCTTAAAAGAGCACTGGTTCAAATTTGTATTTAATGTACATATTTTAATAAAATTGTTAGATGTTACATGAATTATAACAACGTGTTTGAAAATATTTTTTTGACGAGTTGCGTTTACGAAGAGGTTATTGACATGAAATATTATGTAGTCAAGTTCTCACTAGAAAAGTGATAAGGGTTAAAAAAAGAAGTGCATTATGGATGATTTAAATTTCAGTTAACTTGAAAAATACTTCCTACATACGGAGAGGAAATAAGTGGAGAGTTAATTGGTGAGAGTTATTCATGCTACACAAGTAATGTTTTAGCTTTGGCTTACAAATAGCAAACGAAAACAGATAAATTAGGACAAATAGAAAGTGATTAAATAAATTCTTATGCTGTATTATTCAGTCAACTAGAATAAATATTTGTGGCACTGTAAATAATGAATTTCTAATACGTACTTAATAACGACATGTTCAAGGGCAACGGCGCACTTCCTATTAGCTACCAAAAATAGATGCAACATCTTCTAGATTACCGAAACAACTTTTTTAACATTTATACACAAAAAGCCGCTTCTTTTAACGTGAAGCTTACTATTTGTCTCAATCAAACACTCTATTACATATCATCACTGTGTCCATAAAATTTAATAATGAAACAATGATTAACCGTTTCGTGGTTCAGCTGACAACGTGGAAAGTTTACTCATAAGTGGGACAATTCTTCACATATATATATACAAAATATTGTATACATTTGAAGTTGATCCTTGAGCTATTTTACTGAGAAAAATTACTGAGTACTGAGTACCAGACGGGAATTAAACCCGTAATCCTTTGGTCTTCAGAAATTTTTCTCAGTTAAATTGGGCAAGCTAGGAACATCTACAAATGTATCTACTCTAAGCTAGCGAATTTCCCCCACTATCGCATTTTAAAAAAATCATGTCCTTTTTGGCAGTATTTTGCCCAGCAAATGTATTTTCTAATTTTTTGAGAGTCCTTGAATCTAAATTTTCCCGAGAAGTTGCTTCGCGACATTCCCACTAATCGGAGTTAAAAATTTATTTTGACTTTTCCTCCGCGTTACGAACTTAGGTCGTGCCTTTGTCATGTGAATATATCGCATCTCACAAAACACGAGGTATGATCTACCTGGGCGCTAGCATTCACACATTCGAAACTCTCCTACCGGGTGTCTCAAAAAAAAGTATCGGTGTTTGATTTGTTATACCGTTAAAACTGGACAAGGAGTTTCACTCAA
>JBAHVQ010000496.1:1304127-1329485 GCA_036872915.1 Nanipora kamurai | reverse complement strand
TCAGAAGGTTGCGGGTTCGATTCCCGTCTAGGGCTCAGAAATCGTTTTTCTGAGAGAACAAGCTTGACGAACGTTCATTTGTCGTCCAAAACCAAGCATGTGAAAAATTTGAAAATATGAAAAACTACATGTGAAAAAATTTTCACATTTTAAATTCAAACTCATTTAGTTTTTTACATGTTACCACATGAAATCCCACGTGTGAAGTCATGCAGAATTTTCGTGAGGGATTAGTCGATACAAAGCGCTCTACATTTTAAAGAATGTTTTCCTTCTTAACTAGTCTCCCGCTGCGCGGAACCTGCCTACTATTGGTACCATCGTGGAAAATTCAAAGGCAGAAGTGGATGGACCTGTGGATTCGGAAAAAGCAATTAAACAGCTCCAGGTACACTACCGATTTCATGTATAAGCGAGGATATTTACGATATCCTTCAAACGTTTTTTCACTCTTAAAAATTGCAACAATACACAATATTTCTATTTAGGAGAATGTCAATGAATGGGAAGAAAAATATAGAAAAGCCATGGTCAATACAGCTCAGTTAGATAATGAAAAGCAAGCATTAGTCTACCAAGTTGAATGCCTAAAGGACAGGTGGGTTAAGTATGGACCTACATATCAAGCAAAATATACTGTATTAGGGCTTGGAAAAACATATAAACCGTGTTTCGTAGTTATGCCCCCACGCGAAACGTACGTTGTAGTCACTTTCACTAAAGCGAAGTGGGGTATTGAACAACAGTGAATACCATTCTTTCTTCAAGAGCTCTTTTCCGTAAAGCAAACACATGTCAATGAGTGTAAAATTTGAAAATTATTGTTTTAGACTAGAAGACGAGGAAGAAGTTAGCACTGAAGTTCGGTATGAATTAAAAGAAAAGAACAAGGTATGAGAGTCACGTTATCATGAGTTTATTGCAGTGAATACTCAAGAGTATTTCCGATACGGAAGAAAATAAGCCGCGCGCTAAATTATTGGCAAACAATGCATTTATTCCAGTTTCTTTATTATTTGTTGTTTTGGCTATTTTGGATTGGCTGTCAATGCGTCGCTTATTTTTGTCACATTTTATTTTAAATAACAATCAAGTTCACCATTTATTCAAACATTTGTACATTAATTTATCGCGAGTAAACGGCCCAACTTTTGTCGTAACTATGATATAAAAGTAGAGTGCTGGGTAGACAGTGTTGAAGGATGTGTGTAAGACGAAAAAGGTTAACAAAATATAAGTTCGGAGAACAGACGTTTCGAGCGGAGATCCTTAGTGGTAACTGTTTGGTCCTAACTGTTGTTATACCGTTTGACAGGAAATCGATCGTTTGAAACGGACGAACAAATCTTTGGAAAATGAACTTCAACGGTACAAGGAGGCCCTAGAGTTTCGAGATAACTTCATTGCAGTGAGTTCCTTTAAAGATTTTCTGAAATCCGAGTAGTAGTAGAAATACAAGGGGTTACGGGGTGCTGGTGTCACAGTGGTAGTGCACGTGTCTCTTACCTCTGTTAAAAAGGGTTCGATCCGTTTTTCCGTGCAGTTTTCTGATTAAGGTTACCTTGGTTACGGGTGAGAAGACTGTTGTCCAGTTTGACTCTACCATGCGTTGCAGATTTCCTCCTGTTGTAACACTGAACTGACCAATAAAGGATGGCTTTCACCGGAGCTCCAGGGAGAACAGCTTATAATTAGTTAGCTGATAGCGTTATACCCTTTAATCATAATCTTTATTGAAGTATTGAGATTCCTCTGGTATTGACAAGCATCATGATTTAGTCGGTTGGTACGGTGGCACGTCCAGACTTTTCTTCCTAGAATCTGCGGTGACTAAGGACGCGAGTGTTTAAAGGCGTCTGCGAGCAACGCTCCAAATTTCCAGCGGTTATTCGATAAGAGCTGGCTGCTGCAGCCGCCATTTTGTTTTTTTTATTTTATCTATGGCGGGACTGGAAAGAATACTTTGAAATTATGTTTTAGTACTAATACTCGAATTTAAGCTTATGTTGTATTGCTTATCCATAAGGAAATCACTACCTATAGCTAGCAACTTTTTTAAATCTGGGAGCAACTTTTTCAATTATTGACAACTTTTGAGCAGCTTTTTCCCATTTTTGTCAACTTTTAGTCACTTTAGGAACACAATCTATAAAGGCCAAGTTCCGCCCGGCGCCGCCGAACGTCGCTACATTCCTGTCGATAAGCAAAAGTTATTATCTAATACATCCACCTCGATCGATTTTACGAGTTGAAAAATAGTTGTTCTTACAAAAAAATATTCATAAGAGCAACGCTAAGCGTTGAACAACCGAGCTTAAATTTTACTCCCGGAACCAGACAGATACCCTCCAGGTAGTTGTATCCGCCAGATAAAATTTAAACTCGGTTTCTCAGACCTCAAAGTGACTCTGTACGACATATCGCCCTCATAAACTATCCGGGCTTTGAACAAATTTTTCCTTATTTACTCGATCCAATACCGGGTGTCTCAAAAAAAGTATCGGTGTTTGATTTGTTATACCGTTAAAATTGGAGAAGGAGTTTCACTCAAATAGACTTTACTGAATTCAAAAAGGCCTAACTTAAATTTTGATATATGACTTGAAGATATTTGAGCAATATTGAATGAAATATTACAGTTTCATTTCGAAGAAGCAATTTTGAAAATGCTTAAAATTACATTAAATCGGCCTATCAAATTAACATTTAATTTAATGCTGTTCTTGTCAACACAACGCACGATAAATAATATTTACACATTCGATGATTTATTCATCTGAAAAAGCATGTCCTTGAACACCTATACAACGTCGTGCTCTGTTAAACATGCCAGAAAAAGCGTTTTGTATTATGTGTGCATCTAAACTTTGGCACCCTAAGATAAATGCCTGGCGGAGCTGTCTCAAATTCCTAGGCTGCTGCTCATGAGGGACGTTGCAGATTTGTTGCTTCAAATAAAGCCAAAGAAAAAAGTCGCAAATCGCCAAAATGCTAAAATATTTTATGTAAACCATAAAATAATACAAGATTGAAGCTAACTTCTTTAAAACTTTCAATACTCGCGAAAAAATAGCAAGTGTCTTCAAAGAAATTTAATAAGCCGTTTTAGCCGATGTTTTCGCCAATTTTCAAACCGAACTTTAGCTAAAAACATTTATCTCTCGCCCAATATGGAATGAAAGATCTAACGCCGTATACCAAAATTTACGTTAGCATTTTCTTAATACTATAAAACTTTATTGAAAGACATAGCTGGTATAGTTTTTACATTATGTTAAATCAAACACCGATGCTTTTTTCTGAGACACCCGGTATATGGCGTTAATAATGACCAGGTTGTTTACTAGTAAAAAGGTATTAACTATCGTTCACAAATAGCTTATTACACAATGTTTCCCTACGCATTGCTCTCGTCGTATACGAGCCCATAGCCAACGAGGCGCTAAGCGCCTCGAAACTATGCTGATCTACTTTGCGCTTTACGGCCAAAAATACGGCGTACGTGCAGCGCGGTGTAATTACAAGTAATTAAATGTTGTGTCAACTGGAATTACTTAAGGTCATTAAGGAATTTTAAAGCAATGTTACGCGAAAGGTTTCACGAAAGATTGCTACGTGTCAATCTTTTTTCAGAACTTATCGTTGTTAAAAATCTCTGCGGGTGACATCACCTTTTACAAACAGGACGAACGACACCGACAAGTGTTCTTACGTTGAACAAGAAGAAATGAATAATTTTTTCTCCCAAGGGTATTCGAGTCATCTTTACTATTTTTCGTTCCTACCAGAGGGCTAACAATTTCAACGTAATTAATGTTATCGATTATTGTATTATTATAGTTATTGTTATTGTTTTAATGCTATCGATTGTTTTGATTTTAACCCCTTTGACGACAGTTGCATGAAGCGTTTAAAATAACATTCATAAATTAAGAGGTAAAATGACATAGACAGTTTTTACTCTCCACGGCTCTGTGGTTTCGTTCCACGTTACAATATACATTATTTTCGTCATCGCCCTCAACCCTGCCAGCTCTGCCACGGCTTGCCATAAGTTAAAAACCGGCTCAACCGTGCCCAGCCAAGACATGAAGCACGCTACGTCGAACTGTGCCGTTTAGACACTTACGCTACTCTGCTACTTGAGTAACACAAGTCTAATGATCCTTCTTGTAAGATTACAGGCAGAAAGCAAGACGGTGCGACAGAAGCCATATCAAACCATGCTGAAAAAATAACCCCATGTCCTAAACTGCCTGTTATAATCGCTATCGCGAAAAACAAAACTGACATGCTGCACTGACAAAAATCTTAAAAAGTTACAAAGCGCGACTGCCTTAAGGACAAAAACGATAATGTTATTGAAATATAGAAATATCTTTTATCTCCCGGAACAACAAAAAGCAATTTCGGTAACTCTTGGTGCTTTAGCCCCAAGCGTGCATCCAGGATTTTAGATTAATGTGGAGGATGGTAATTTATCTGAGTCATCATTACCAAATTTGTTTGGGTGGCCTTCAGCTCATTTGGTCCGGCGGAAAGTATTTGAATTTGGAAAATCTAAGTTAATTAAGCAAAAAAGCATTACGTTGGTCTGGAGGCGTACTCTCCAGAATTTTCTTTGTCTAAGTATGTTCTGAGACGCTCGTTGCTTGATATTGAGATTCTCTTCTTACAAGGTTAACCACTATACTAATACAATGCTTTGTGAATAAACTGATTTACTGAAGTGTATAACTTTACTGCAGTTACGATAAAATAAGTCATAAGTGTAATTTGCCGGATGCTCATTCTCACGAGGTTTAAGAAGGCACTGATAGCATGTAGGGGGAGGGGCATACAAACGAATACTTTTGCCAGGTTTTTACTGTAGCCAAGAAAGACTTTTTAGAAAAGGTCTTCATTGACATCTACAGATATTTGACCCATACTAATGAAAAATGTTAAATCATAACCAAAGTCAACTGCCCAAATATGAAAAGGAACACTTACATTTTGAACGGAAGCCCTTCATCACAGTGAAAAAGAACGAAAAACTTTGATGTGAAGGTGACGGACCACTGCGAAGTCAAGCAAAATATAGTCTATAAAAACCAGTGGAGTTAATAAGTCAGTTGCTATTTTTGATGAAAAACAGTGGCTTGGCGAATTTTATGGAAGATGTGGAAATTATGTTTTCACTTTTCCCACGGAGATTCGAAAAATATAGCTGACTCAATTCAACGGAATCATTAACAGCAATAAAACGTATTAAGAAGACAGGAATTCTTAGAATAGGACGGAACACGCCGGAAAAGCATCAAGAATAGAATAAGGGTGCGTTCTAACGCTTAATCCTAATCCTAATACTAATACTACTGGGAGTAACTCCATAATGTCCACGTGTGGTTCATGGTTCCAAAGGTGAAATATTCTATGCTGTTCTAAGAGTTCCGGGATCTTTGCATGCCTTTTGAACGAAATCATTGGCCAGTTTGTCTGAACCTTGATTGAGGAAATAATGTTGCATTACATCCGTCTCTACGTGGCACTTCAAAATCTTTTCTTACAGTCAGTTTAAAAATAAAGGAGAACAGCAGTATTTAACTGAAAAAAGGCATTAGATCAAAAAAGATATCTGACTGAAAATAGATCAGCACAGTTCAAATGTGAAATATTGTCTAAGAAAATCGACGAGGCAACATTTGTTAGTTTGTTTCAGGGCATATTTTAACGCTCATTTTAGATGTCTTTTAAAGTGTATTGAAGAACGCCTTAACTTATTCTCTAAAAAATAAATTTAAATGATAATGGTATGTCTTAGAAACACTTGACTTGAAAAGTCTAATATAAAATGGCCTCGTGGCCACGGACCACTGAGATGACGATGCTACAGAAGAAATCCATTTCTATTTTTACTCTGATTTGCTCTGAATGTTTACGTTTTAAAGGTAAACATAATATTACGAGAGATAAAGTGTTTTTATTTTAGGGTACTTTATATCGAGTTCAAGAGGTAAGCTGATCGTAATCTCGTCACATTTATGTCTCATTTCTTCTCTCCTGCCGGGCTATCATGAAGAAAACATTTTGATCATATCACAGTTTCTCTTATCATATGAAGGTGATCTGTTTTTAGAATATACTAAAGTCTTTTGCTGTTTGGTACGAGAAAACTAATCAACACCTCTTCAACCTGTGACTCTTAATAAATATGTTGAATATTTCTCTCTTTTGTGTTAATGTTGATGGACTATGCATGGCTCCTTCGGTCCGTCCAGTAATCCACAAGTGACACGATGTCTTTTGTTTTGGCTGCTTGGCTATTTCGCCCAATCCCTCCTGATGTACTTGAAAATATGCGACTATTTATGAGATTAATGTGGTTTATGGTTAAATAAACAAGAACCAAAAATGTCAGAATTAGTAATGATGCTATATTGGAATCTTAAAAGTTGAGTAATGTAGAGAGTTCGAACAATCCGACACTTACGAGTTTGGACGTTGGGGCATATCTCTTTGATGGGCATCAACTTGAAGTATCTGTTCCCACGTGTTAGAAATACTTTAAAACTAATCAATATATGTGATTTTCGTCTTTGTACTTGTTTATAAAGCACAGTAATCCCAAATATTTTACTTCACGGCAACAAGCGTCGCTGTAATCACTGCGTTCGCATTGAATGTATCGCATCAACGTGCTCATATATAGCGCCGAAACGTGTCACATGTTCAGCGTGAACGGTGCCACAGAAATAATGCGGGACTACTTTTTTCCACTGTGCGGCGTCTGCGTTCATTGTGAACATACTCACACTGTACATCATAAGTTACTGCTTAAAATAAGGCTATTTGATTGTTCTTATTAAGTCGCGATTCTTGCCATAAATGATCATTGTTTGAGGCGCACTTATGATTCTTAGTCACAACAAGTGCTACCCACATGATAACGTTGGTTTTGATATGACCACCTCTTTTTGTTAGGTATTTTTCCGCAACAAAAAGATCTCATGTAGCAATAGTTCTTCTTCCTTCCTTCTATTAAAGCGTCACCTTCGACGGCCCCACATTTAAGGGTCGATACTTTAGGGAAAAATTTAGAGGCATTCCGCGCTTACCACAATTAAAATTTGGTCGCAACTTTTCGTACACTACTGTAATATTGTACATCATAGCCAAATATTAGACACGCTATATCTAAACTTCGTCATGATTCTGTCTTGTCCAGCTTTTCTTCTCTAGTTCCCGCAAAAATACATCTAATGTACAAACACATAAGGATTTTGCGTGGGAATGTTGCGGTTTTTAAGAGGAAGCACATTAAATTCATACTTCACAGCTATAGCCAAGAACAGGAAATGGCGTAGTAAAAAAGATCATAAAGGAGGAGTTAACCAACATTTCTGGGAAGGGTGCTTGTGTAAATTAACTTAGGATATTTTGAAACCTAAATTCTTGGCAAGATATCTTCAGCACTCTAATACTAAAAATATGTTTGCATCATGTTGGTTTTCTAGATATTATCATCTGAGTGACCAAGATATAGTGTCAAGTTTTTAAAAATTAAACCGACTGGGAGACTAACTCCAAGTCAGAAGATATTTAATCCGAGTGAACATGATGATAAACGCATTTAAAGATGGACGTATTGTATGTTTTATCATGCGCTTTCCACAACTAAAATATGTATTATTTAGATCTGTTATAGTAGGGATGTCCAACCTTTTTGTGTGAAGAGCCCAGGGCCGCCGAGAGGGGGGCAGGGGGCAATTTGCCCCGGGCCCCATCTTACTAGGGGCCCCAGCTTGAGACCGCCCCAAAATTGAGCAATTCTCCGACTAAATATTGGAGAAGACTTAGGGCCCTTATGATGTCATAGGGGCCCATGAAAAAAATTGCCCGCATATCATTTTTTGCCCATCTGACTTCAAATATTTCTCTGTTTGTAATGTATTAGGTTTGACAACAACTTTGAAATAAAGTCGAAATATTACCTTGATAAGCTTCGTCTTCTTTTATAACTCGAGTATTAGGTTTGCAAGCTGCTGTTCTTCGGAGTATTTTCTTACTGTATATACTATTAATGGCTTTGATGTATCTTGCTGTCAGAAACTGAACTCTGAGTTGCAGAAGGGAATCAGACCTGCAACCTTCTGAATACTGTTAGCCAGACGCTCTGACCATTGGGACATCAGAACTCAGACGATTATGACTTCCCTAGCACATCCTCGAATGTATCTTCGAAGTCAGACGGTCAAATAATAACATCTGAATAAAGATTTACTGAAATCGAACGGCTTTCTGTCCAGCAAGTCATTGTCCACTGATTCTTTCAGGTGCAAATGCCGAAGGTAACGTTGCTATCTCGTCTGAGAACTGGTGACATTCAGACGATTGAAGGTTTGAGTCCCGCATGGAATTCGGAGTTTTTCTGAGTCTTTGGTTTACCACAGTTAGACAGCAAGATACATCAGAGTCTTTAAAAGTCTCATACTGCAAATTTGAAGATACGGATATCTTATTTTAAGAAAATTTTGCTAACTTTATTTAGCATTAATAACTTCTAAGAAATTGCGATGACAAACTTACCTAATATTTTGCAACTTTATTCTTCATTGAGATATCTACCTTCTTTATCCAAATTTTCAAAAAAAAAAAAAATTAACCAAAGAAAACCGATCATACTGAGTCTTAACTGTGATAATGGAGAAGACATTTCAAAATTCCAAAGTTCAATACTATGGTTGCTATGGTAACGGTAGATAATTCTTCATTTCATAGATATGTTGGGTTTATTATACTATTTCAACTGCAAGATATACTACATTATAAAATAGGTAACGTCTTACGCAAGCTGTGATTGGTCAACTACCGTGTTTGTATCAGGTTATGCACGATGTATTATGCCATAGTACGCCATCCTGACAATAAGAAGAATTTATGGTTTGATAACATTCATGAAAAACGCTAATAACCTGTTTATTTTACGTCTTTTGTTCGAGTTATTTTATAAAGTAAATAGAGACTGTTTTTTGTGTTTTCATGGTCTGTTACAAACACTCGTAAGAGTTTGGGAGTACTCTCAAGTTCTCCCAAAGTCTTGCGAGTGTTTATATACGCCATGCAACCGTGCAAACACGGAAAAAAACGTTTCTATTTCTTAGTGCTTTAACTTATAATCACTCTAAAAACAGAAATGCCTTTAAAATCGAAATCGTTGCAAGTCCCCTCAAAAAGGGCTGCTTGTTACACTCTAGCGCCCCGCGGCTTTCAAAAAAGAACGTACGTAGTTAATTTCGCTAGTGATGATAAACCCTGAAAACTGCGCATAAAACATTTCGTTCGGTTAATAATACTACGCATTTCTAGCCTTCTTGTTTGTCATAAAATCTGCTTAGGTTTGCCAAAAACGATAAGACATGCTAACGCACCTATAATGGGTGGCTATCATTAAGGAATCACGAACACTTAGTTATCTATCAGAACAGTAGTTAGTTGGGATAAAGTGTGATGGGTTGTTTCCATGAGGCCGGCCAAAATTTAGGAGAGACCGATTTTTCGTCCGATGAATTGTTTTCTTTTAGCAGAGGTTTATTTCCATGGTCCAGCCTGTGTCATAAGGTTGAGTGACCGCTTTGCTGATTAACCTTCTGATTGACCTTATACACTCTTGCATAAGACTAGGATTAAAGATAGTTTCAGGGTAAGAGCTAGTTATACTTTATTACCATGCTGTAATTAAATTAAGGGAGTTCTTCATCTTCAAGGATCTGCGACCTAGCCATACATGAGGTCACTCAACCTTGGCGACTTGAATACTTCAAACAAGCCTTTGTCGCTTTTCCATATAAATGAAGTTCAAGTTGGGAAAATCCCTAATCCTTATTGAATTTAACCCTTATCCCAAACTTTTGTTTTAGGGATTGGATATTCTTGACCGAGATCACAAAGAACGAGCGCAGTTATACATTTGAAAGCAATCAAAAGTAATCGGTAGGCTGGTTGCATATAAACAAGAAGTGCAGCAATAAGGAAAACAAGCCGACCCAGGGATCAGATTGACTTCATGGCAACATCTCTGTGATACCGGTTTAAATCTTTTCCTTTTCTCGCTTTTACGATACGAAGAGAGGTCTCAGTTAGCAGGAAACTAGATGTACTCTGATTGTGAAACAGTTGTGAGTTACCTTAGATAAAAAACCTAAAACTGACCTTTTGCCCACTGGGTTGAACGCACAAACCTATGCGAGGTTTTACTAATAAAACAAACATCTTCTAGCAATCATAAAATGCAAATATAACACGGCACAACCGCAGAGCATTTTTAAATACATGTTATCGGTGTGTGTATTCGTTTAATAATACATTAGCAGGACATGAACAATATTACTTTGGTAAAATATGTTTAATATTTACGAGTCACTGAAAGCTTCAATCAAATTGCCGAAGGGAAAACTATGACATATGTTATCGAAAAACTCCAGATGACTTCCTCAGTAATCAAGTTGACGCCATTCAACGAGGTCCTTCGCTACTTCATGCCGTGCTCCCCTGACCAAAGCTGGCGTTTCTCTTCCGATATTGATCGGTAGCTGGCAACTTTACTTTCCCGAGGGCCTGTCTTGCATTTTAACCTTTAATAATATAATCTTTACTTTCCCGAGGATCTATCCTGCATTTTAACCTTAACGTGATAATCAAATAAATGGGATAGTACTTATAAAAGCTTAGTAAGCAAAATTATTGAAACCAGTTTTCTACTAAAGTAAGCTCTATAGCTCAGATATCTTAATCCATATGATAAACATTTTCATGATGCCTGCGCTCGGAATCATTACCAAATCCTCTGTTCTAGGGAAGGAAAAATATGACTTCTCCACGAAATTACAAGTCTTATAGTTTCATTTTCGTTGTTTATCACAAAACAATCCTTGTTTACGTTGGCAAACCGATGAAAATGCCGAAGAATGAAGTTCAACTTACTTTCATTAAGTTGGACCGTTATGTTTTCTTCAAACAAGAATTTGCCTTGATGCTTCAGTTACTATTAATATTGTTCGGCGTAAAATTTGCTTTTCCGCTGACGTCCCGATGATAATTCATGTTTCTATTTAACTTTAATGAAAAGTTCAGTACATCTGTTAACGAACAATGCGTTCCAACCTTTTAATATGAGCTCAGTCGCACTATTACGCGTGACAAAATTATATTTTATTCGCATATCTTTAAGAATTTACTGAGTTAGTACATATTTAATTATGGATCGTCGCTCAATCAGTTTTCTATATCGGTAGCTATATATTGATAAGCCAATTATCAAGGCAATAGTTCACTTTTCCTTTCCCATTTATCTCCAAATTTCAGACGACTAGCGAACGTTCGTCAAGCTCGTCAACCCCGTCATCTCACCAGTTCATCAAGCTCGTCAAGGTCGCCATCTTACTGGTCATCGATTCCCGTCCAGGGCCCAGAAATCGTTTTTCTGAAATAATGAGCTTGATGAATGTTCCATGGTCGTCTGATATATACCAAGCTCTCGCATGAACCAAATTTTTGTTCAGCATTAAGTACTCCGAATTTCACTTAGTAAGGACGTTTACGCCACGGTAGAAAACTTGTATTCCAACATGTCCTTAGGACAAGCAGATCTTAAAATTAAAATCCGTGATGAGATGTCTCGTCTTCTTTGGGCTGGTCGGTAGCCCTACTCACTTTTAAACATGAGTTAAGCTTTTGTTCTCAATAAAGCAGTTTAATACACTTATCAAAGAGATAACTTATCAACACGATGGGAATTTTATTGAAATCTTATAAAATCACCGGATTCACATTCAATTCTTTCAGCATATGGCTGTTTGACAACAAGAGCAACAAGAAATCGTTTCGATCCCACCCTTCCAATATACCTCATTGTACGGTGTGAATTTTGGCTATTTGTACGAATGCAATGGAAACCTGGTTGAATTCGACTATATTGTATTTTTTTTTGTTAAACATTCGGGCCGGCAATTTTGGAATGTAATGGCCCAAGGCGCCTTTATTACGAAGGGGCCCCTCTTGAGAAAAATGTACATATACAATACTATGTACAAGACAGCCCAGCTCAAAATTCAAAGATATAAAGCGATCAGGTTCACAAATTAGTAGTCAAGAGATAGAAACAGACGGACATAGTTAATGAAGGTTTACTTACATTTTGCTGTGAACGCACAACATTTTCAAAGTGGAAATTTTGTGTCTTAGGGGTTATTCTTGCAGCATTTCTGATTGAAATACGAGAATAACTGCTAATAAACTGCCACGACTTCATACTATAACTTGGAGGTAGAAGACTTGTACCCCTATGATCAACATCTATAAACCTGTAGAGAAGGAGAATTGTAGGTTGGATGTGATTTTTGGGAACCATTAAAGATATTATGTTAAATTTCCATGTTATATATTTTGATAGATAACTAGCTGGATAGATCTTTTCGGTAGATATCTGGCCATGCAGCAGTCTCAGTCTTTTCGATAACTTTTATTGCGATTCAATATCCTTATCACAAGTCAGCTCATAGATTAATCTTTTAGGTGCGGATCGGTGTGTGCATGGCTGGTTTTAATAAAGTGCATGGCATGGTTTGCCTCAAACTCGATATACATGTATATGTGTATCCAAACATCTCGTTGAAAGATAAAGCCCACAATCATGTCCATTTTAGCTATATTAAAGTTGCTATAGTAATTAAAAATGGCTGGAAAGTGCCGAACGATAAGTATCATCAACATAACAAACAATTTATTCTGATTACATGCATGATTACCTGAAAACTGAATAAAAAAACTAAATCTAGAACATTATATGGTTTTAATGCACTTTTGTAGAGTCAGTTGTTCAAACCTACGCTAACTTTACTTCTCATTAGAACTTTCCATTTTCAGCTATATAGTGCTCAAATTAAGTATTTCTAAACAAAACATGTACATTAAAAAGAATAACCAACGGAGAGCGAGTTTAGCAAAAATATAAGTCATCGAGGCTCTGAATAGACAAAACCAATTATATTAACCACAACTAGCGGGGAACTCGTACAGCGAGTATTTCATCTGGTAAACTTTTGTCTTCATTTGTACCTGGTTGGGTTTTTTCAGCGATGCTCACAAAGTAAAAATAGCAATTGGTATTTTCAGCATTTCATCGAAATATTCCTAATAGCTTGGTGAACAACTAGATAAAGCCTTACGATATGTTCGTGTACTTTTTCACCACGTTATTTCTCAGAGCTGTGATGTAATTGCTGACCATGCATTAATGAGGCCGATTAGACTGTGCTAATCATTTATGATAGAAACATGAACCAAGGTCTTGTCGTTTGCACGGCAGATACTGTAGAATCGTAGTTTTTTAACAACGTCCAAATAAAGAGATTCATTTGGTAATAAGGAACTGTGTAAGAAAGGCTTAACGTATCGATTACAATATTGACACCATAACTAAAACATTGAAAGAGTACGGGAAACAGAATGGGAAAATACCTGCTGCGCATGCCATCCCAATTTAGTTAACTATAAAACTAGTTCATCTAGCTGAGATAGCCGAGTTGAGATGTGACGTCAACCGGCTCTGGAAAAATATTTTCACAATAAAAAAAATTAAGTCGTTTGCGCTGCTGGGAAATGGTATATTTCTCCAATGGTTGTAGTTTGTTTTTAATTGTTTGTCTTTCCAGAAGAGAAGCAAAACATAGTTCAGTATTTGACCTTTAATTTTAGGGAGGAGATTCTGCTCTCTGACCGTCACCAATCCAAATGAATCGTCAAAAAAAAATAAATAAAGGGATTGGAAAATGCTGTTCTTAGAAATTGTAATATCTATTTTCTCATTTATTCATTCATATTCATTCAAGGTAAGTAAAGCAAGTTTGTTGGCCGAGATATCTCTGCAATTTATACTCAATTTGATGGAAAACTATAAGTTATAAAGTCAATGACCGTCTTTTCGCGTTGAAAAAAATGTCATGAACAAGACTTTACCGACTTTCCTAAGTTACTTTGTTGACAGAATTGACTAGTATAACCAATCAGCTTTTCTATATCTACTAAATTAAATCATATTTTCGAATCCAACACTAAACGGAGGGGATGAATAAAGTCAACAACGATTCAGGCGATCATTTTTTGTGCATTCTGAATTGGAAAAGACAATCAAATCTGAAAATTACGAGCAGGTGAATTATTTGATTGGCGTAAGTCAAATATCAAAAAAAAACATATCAAGTGTTGACGTCAAACTTTAATAATTAAATGATGCTTGATGACTATGATAAGAACATGATGAAATGTTGGCACAAATAACATTTTGTATCATCTTTTCAAAAAAATCTGTAAAGATGAGTAACAGCTGAAGCCTAAGGCTGATTATACAAACCGAGACTCTGACAGTTGTTTATATCGAAAAAAACAAATTCAGTGACTGCTTAATTACACGTTCTCGATTAGCAACCAGGCGGCTAATTACTAAACTGCTTGAACTCATAAAACTTCGCTGGGGGAAGCATCTCGCCTTGCTCATTCTTGACAGCTGGTCAGTGGCATGCGGTCAGCATTTGCATGATATCTCTTTGTTCATAGTTGTTCAAACAGCAACGCCGACAAATAATAGCGTCGTGGGATTGGAACAAGACAACCTCAGAGGTTATCGCGAGAAGTTAGCGTAGATATCGGAAATTCTCGAAACCGTTCGGACCAATCATTGTCAAGGATCTGGAGAACGGGTATATTAATAGAAGATATCTGATGAAGAGTAGATCTTTTCAAGATCGACTAATTTTTAACCTACGATCTTTGATAATGCTGTTAATCAATCTAGTAAATTATCTTTATTAGTTGGTTTACATAAATTTACGTATTGATTAAACCTGAGATGGTCCTTAAGCCAGGGTAGCACGACAGTTTATAGTTGTGAAATGCTGGATATATGCAGGGGCGGATTACTGGCACAATTGTGATTGTCCAAGGAAAAGGATAAATGCATTGCACAAAAACATAACAAAATAACCAACCAATGACTGAATAGCTTTTAGTTGGTCGTGAAAATAGATTCTTGTCGTGGGCGTAGTCCTACATAAAAACTTTTTCTTGTTTATATTACAAGATCAAGCCATTATGAGATCGCACTTGATGGACCGAGGTCCCTATTCCCCAAATGGCTAGGCTACCAAAAAAGATCAAAGCCTCTTAAAATAAAAGCGCGGTGCTCCTGGTACGTGCCCGTAATGCCCTCTTAATCTGCCCCTGGATATATAACTCATTATGTCTATGAGAAGGTTCAACATTAGGGTTAAAATATTTAAGTCTGAAAAATTGCTTATTGGAACTTGCGAATTCGGGAAATGGAAATACAGTGATAGGAATAGGATTTGATGAGTACAAGCAATTGAGGAAGGACGAGGAATGTGAGTTAAGAAAGGTGACTCACTTGAAAAACGTTGAAGGAAGGCGCAAGTTAACTCAAAATAATATGACTAAGAATAAGTTTAACGGTGTGTAGTCTGTGCTTGTATATTTGGAATTTACTCATCCACAACTTTTATTGCATATAATTTTGATGCCACCTGTCTAGGCTAGCCTTAAATGGTTATTATTGTCTTGAATATTTATGTAAATACATTTATATAATTGAAGTACAATAAACCACTTTCTTCTTCTTCTTCTAACGTAATTTGGGGTGTACGAGTGGCGGAGCATCCCAGGGAAAACCTTTTCTGATCCGTCATATTCAGAAGCGGTCTGGTGAAAATCAACCAACGTAATCTTAAGCAGAGTGTCCTATTAGTTAACCTGTAGCGGAGAACGACAGAACTCATTAACTTTAACTGATCAATGCTAATTCATTAATGCTAACTGCTGAACACTCTTATGGTTCATGTGGGAGCTTGGCCTATATCAGACGACCAACGAACGTTCGTCAAGCTTGTTATCCCAGAAAAAAAAAAGATTTCTGAGCCGTTGACTGGAATCGAACTCGCGTAGCTCACCATCTGGGTCTTGGTAGCTCAATGATTAGAGCGTCTCACCGGTCATCAGAAGGTTGCGGGTTTGATCCCCGTCTAGGGCTCAGAAATCGTTTATTCAGAAATTGTAATTTTATCTAACTCTGAAGATGTTGCGGGTTTAGCGACGAAACGTCAGTTTATTAAATATTTCATAATATATGTCTTTGTTATGCCTCTATTTAAATATATTGTCTGGGCCATCATGTTTTTAACTCGAATTCGTTTTCCGCCTGGAATATCTATTGCTACTATTTTGTGACTTTGTTCTGGGCTGTACATGCTGTATCTAAACAAACCAAATAACAAATCAAAAACGAAAACATTTCCACACAAACGACCGGAGTGATCGGCTTTACTAGCAGTAGCTCAGCATTTCCTAAACAGCAAACGAATACGATAATAAAAAATGGCTATAGCCAGTGAGGGTCAGCGACTATACGAATGATAACGTCTTGGTCGTTCACACTCGTTCTGTTAATGAGGCTACTCGTTCGTTCTCGTGCTTCGGCGCAGGTTAACTATTATGCTCATAATTCTGTTGCCGATGATCTAGTGAAAACCAGATTGACAGAATCGCAAGCAGTAAGGGAATAATAAACCAATTGTAATGCTCCTTTTCAGCATTGTCATTGGTTTATAATTCCGCGTTTACTTGCGACTCCGACAATGTAAATTTCACTAGATCGTAAGAGAACGGGGTCACAAACGCAATCGGAAGAAAATGGAAACCTTCTGGTTCTTGTGATTCCGATTCCCTTGAGCTTACGACTTCGATTACAACTCCTACCGTGATTCCGTCGCAAGTGAAAACCATCCTTTACAAAACAGACCAAAAGAAACAAAAACAATGAAAAATATCTAACAAGGTAAAATTTAATTTGAAAATTCAACAAAAGTTTTTAAATATCTTGAGGAATAATTTAACCGTATTAATTATTATTCTTAATATTAATTAAATACTAATATTTCTAGGGTACTCAAGATCTAATTAATCAATAAATAATAAACCCTATAGTATTCTATCTATGTTGCTTATCTTTGTTCTATTTTCATCTGTGATTTATCGTTCATTCATAGAACTTAAAGAGCAAATTACAAGGTTAATCTTAAATTTTTCTCTAGATGTCACAGGGACCTTAGTTGCTGGTAAATCGAGGCCCTGACCTACGTGCACCATTTGCTCCTTAGTTAACTTTACCACTACCTTTATGGCTCTTCACCGGATAACTTTAGCTGTTCTGGTTGGTACTGCTGAAGCAAGGGAAACATCGTCAATGATGTTTTTTCCAAACCTTGGAGAATTCTGGTTGCATCTCTTGCTTTCTTTTAGCTCTTTTTATTATTGTTGCCAAAGTACATCCTCGCCGGGCGTTTTTATCTTTCTCCAAATGATCTTGCATGTTAACCAAGAAACATGAAGCATAAGGTAGAGTTCCATCACACAGATCACAGTTGTGACGTAGTCATTAACCGATAAACGTAAACTATGCAAAGTACTGGTTAGAGCAACAAGAGCGCTCTCGACGTGTACAAGAATACAACAAACGCCGTAATAAATCATAAAGAAATTCATTCGTGAATGGCCGTTGAGAATAATTAGGAAAGCTATATGACTTAACGTACAAAGTACGTTATTAATAACTTGTTCGAAACATTGAAAAGGGACCACTAAAGGAGTGACTAGTCCAATACACAGCATTCTGAAGTATCCCATGAGCCAAGTGTTATAGCCAGGTCCAATCTGGCTTTTGATATCAATATCAATTTTCCACGAGCCATGAAAGAGGTATTTACTAAATAAAAAAAAGTGCACGGTTCTTGCGATGTTCCAAAATGAGTAGGAAACCTCCAAGAAAAGATAGGATAGTAGGCTCTTGTGTCGTATAGCTGGACAGTAACGAAACCTGGAAAAGAAACAGTGTGGTCATAGAGCAAGATTTGGGGCTGTTATGGCCATGTCGTCGTTATACAAGGTGTTTCACAAGCGGTCTTCTAAGCGTCATGGGGTAATTTAGGAGATAATTTTGAACAATCGTTGTTATAACCGTTACAATTTTAAATTATCGCGCAGCTGTATCAATCCTTTAAATCCTCCTTTAAATGATGAATAATCTCTAGGCAGACTTTTCTGAGTAAGCTGAACTCCCTTGAAGGAATTCCGAGCTTGTACAATTCTGTGAGGTAGATTTTAGGCCTTAATAGCATTACTTAAGATAGTTTGGGCCGGAGATGTTAATTCCACCGAAGCTCAAGTGTTTTTGTACAAAATGTCTGAATAATCTGCTGACAAAACTTGTTTTATCCCTTTTGAACGAAAAATTTTGTTCAAGGATAAAATTCAATTCGTTTATTTTTTGTTGCGTATACCATGCCGGAGCCACGGGGCAGTGCGAGGGCAACTGGTTGTCCCTTTTTGTGACAAGAAAGAATTAACGGCATTACCTAATAAGTTATTATCAGAACAAAAACTGCAAATCGACACTTTAATTCACCAAATGCACTTTAAAAAACAGTAACATCGTAGTATCGTACGGTGTTATTGTATTCAGAATCTTACATGAAGTCCCGACGCAGTATCAAAGGTACCGCTGACATCGCTCGAGTGCCCTTTTTAAGATTCTACCCCCGCCGCTTTTCAGTCCTTCCGGCGCCCCTGACCCTGATTCGTTCATATCTTCAGAGTTTGAGGTGAGGACATATATTGCTATAAGTTAGACTACTGATGATGTAGTCTCTATACACTTTGTGTTAGTAACTCTGGAAAAAGTACTGGTAAAGGTTTTTTTTATTTACATTTGATAACCCTATTAACTACAACTAAGCCGTTCACCCTAGATATCCAGTGAGGGCAATCCCTCATGGAGCCAGTGTTACTACAGAAGTGGAGAAAACTAGAGTATCCGGAGAAAACTTGCCCTTCATGGTAGAGTCAAACTCGACCACACTCCTCTCACATATGATCAAAATAATATTAGAAAACTGCTTGGAGCCAGGAATCGAACCCTTGTCACGGAGATGAAAGACACGTGCACAACCACTGTGCCACCATCAACCTTTCCACGTACCAGGGATTTCCCGTCGACGAGTAAAATCTTCTGACGTTGACAAAAGTAAAATGGTAAAGTAGGTTCTCGGTATGGAAAGGTTAATGAATGCAATAAAAACCTACATAGATCACTCCATCTACTTTTATAACGTGACAATAATGTTCTTTTAGAACTATTTTACTCCAAATTACACCCTTATCACTCCATGAAGTATGTCCAAACAATTGTAAAACATTCTGTATATCGAGGTTGAAGATGTTTGAAACGTATCAAAAGTAAGATCTGAAAACGTTCTTGTTGATGTAATCCAGGATACGTGCAAACCCCTATTTCACCACACAATATTATACTAAAATCAGAACTTTACGACTGTTTTGTTTAAAATGAGGACCCTTTAATATGTTATCTATACTGCTGATAAGATAGTAAACTCAAGAAGATAAGGAAAATTATAGTAGCAATTTCAGCGGAATCAAATTAGCAGGTTTGGCTGTTGGCAGAAATAATCCTTTGACTTCCGCTTTGGTTTTTCCTTTGACGAGTGAAATCGTCTGACATTAGCCACAGTAAATTCAATTAAACCAGATGGGTTGAGAAATTGCCAGAACTACGTATAGAAAAAATGACGTTTCGAGCGAAGGCCCTTCGTCGGAGTGAAATAAAATGACAACAAAACTAGAGGGTGTTTTTATAGAGAGAGAAAAACATGTCACAAAAAGATGAGCAATAGGATGGAAAATCAATAACAAGGTAGTTAATGAGATGTAAATGATGGAAAGTCATCTGCTATTTTAAAACGTGGGTCACTTTACCAAAAATTGGAGGAGCCGGAGACGTCTCAGGGAATGTTAATGCGCAAAAGTTAAAATAAAAGAAAACCTAAGGAAATAAGGGATACAAGCCAATGTTTTTTATCCACCTTTTGCTAGAAAAAATACATAACTTGTCAGGAGGAAAGTGGCACCAAAAAATCTAACAATAAAGAAATAAGGAATACAAGCCAATGTATTTATCCGCTCATGCCAGACAAATCATTGACTTATGAAGGAATAAATAACACAAACTAAGATAAAACTAAAATAAAATCCGAAAGCATTCAATACAGACCACAAATGTCGTTTTCAGAGGCGAAAATGCCCCAGTATCTTAAAGATTTCTCGGCTTTTTTCAAGAAGGAAGTTACAGAGTTACAGACGCGAGTTCATAGGGGACACAGCGTTATTTTTTTTTTTGTTTCAGTTGTTATAGAGACGAGAGAGTATTACATCGATATTTTTATCAAGCAGCTGGCAGGAGAATCTTCATGGTTGTCTTGTTTAAACTACACAGTAGTCGTGCGAAACTAAAAGCTTATTTTGCTTCATGCATTGTTGTTGCTGTTGTACTTCCTCTTTAATTTTTTATTTTTTAACTTCAGTTTTTTTATCTTTTTGAAAGGTCGAAAAAGGACGACAATTTTAGTAAATTTTTAGCGAATTTTGCTTTTTCTCAGTACGATTTTTGCGGCGATATGATATGAACGAGGATAGATTTGACTAAAAAGAAGACGGAGAAGTTGATGGGAAACATAAAGAGGAAGTTAGTAAGAGATGTAGAGCATGAAGAAGAAGATTAACAACAACTACAAGAAAGAGAAGAAAGAAGGTGAAACGGAGAAGAAGAAGAAGAAGAAGAAGAAGAAGGTGCCAACGTGGAGGTTGCTCGGTTGAGTTATACGAACTTTCTCGAATTCTAACTTCCTTAGCCTATATCAAAAATCATGAGGATTTCGTTACCTTATTGTTGAGCCTGGATACCCATAGCCAGTTACCATATAATTCAATACCGACACTGGGCTAGGTAATGCTATAATAAGTGCTACCACAGTTAGTAGCAGGAGAGTGAAATACCTAAATGCAACGAAAACAACAGTACAATTACCTGTAGTATCTAAACAAAAACTGAAGAACATAACTGTAAATTCACACTTCAACTTAATTTACCTTGTTAAGAAGGGAGAGTCTTCTTGTGAATTAGTGTAAATTGTGTGCAGTTGAAAATACGCCGAAAGTATCCAACTTAACAAACCATTCGTGAACCAGTATACGCTTCTGTTAAATGTAATGACAGTACGTTAATCAAAAACATTAAATTTCAGATAGGTTCAATCATAACTTTAACTCACGTCGAGACGTCTTACTAAAAGTAAAGTGTGTCCGGACATAAATTTTAAGGGTCTGTGAAATGCGGAGAATAAACATAGCGAGACTCGCTATGTTTACTCTCCCGATAAAATAATAATCATTTTACGCGATATCACAGTAATTTAGGGCCCAGAAAAAGGACAATCATGAAAAACAGTGACGAGGAGGATGTAGTTCTAAGGTTGTTAGTAAAGTTGGCAAACTTTACCGTTGTTAGTACGACTAGATACTCGAAATAGCTAAACTTTAATTGAACATTAAAGTTTTAAAAGATTAAACATACGGAACATTTTAATAATAAATGTAATTAGATTAATATAACTTAAACACAATTAAACATATTGGATATTAGTAAGTACTCTTTATTTTTACTGGGTCACTGATTGAATAAGGGAAAGCCCTCAGGGATCCAGTATTACTACTACCAGCATCCCATACAAATGAACGTAAGTATCAGATGATCAGCGAACGTTCGCCAAGGTTGTCTCAGGAAAACGTTTTCTGAGCCCTACACGGGAATCGAACCCCCAACCTTCTGACGACCACCAGGACACTCTAACCATTGAGATACCAAGACTCAGATGGTGAGCTAGGGCTCAGAAATAGTTTTTCTGAGATCGTATGTCTGACGAACGTTCGCTGGTCGTCTGATATACTCCAAGCTCCCACATGAACAACATTTGTGTTATTGAATAATTGCTCCGTCTAATGAACTGCCCGCCAATACATCTGCACAACAATTATGTGCAACTTACCTCGCCCATAAAAGTGGCACTGCAACTACTGTTTCGCCTGCTGACAGTAAAGAATTACAGATAAACGGTGGAACCAACCAAATGACTATAGTGTGGCAAAATGGAAGGACGCATCGTCTATAAAAGACATTCCCATCAATAATCAAAGACACCTGCATTTGCATACGGTAAACTTGAAGTTCACCCAGATGAAAAAAAAAGATTAAGAAATAAAGCTATGTCCAATGGTGTCGTGTCTAAGGAGACCAGATGGAACCCTAAATTTTTGACGAGTAGTTATGTTTAAAATGCAGATAATTTTAGTGCAAATAACTCGGAAGAGAGGTTTGTTAACAAATCGGTTAACAAATGAACGCTGTGCACTTTCCGGCATTGTATTTGTGTATTTTGCGCAGTTCGTTACTGCTAAGGCTCAACTACAGTGATTGACATTCTTAACATTAGGAAGAGCCAAAGTTATCGACTTTTTGCTTTTTTAAAGTCAATCTTTATAGTTCGATAAAAAAGTGATTGTCAAAAAATTGGAAAATGTAAAAATTTGACTATTTTGCACTATAAGTTACGCCGTCACTGACGGGCTTAAAAACGTATTATTACCTCTTGCAGTCCAAACAGTGTTAAGCCCACGATACTCTGAGCTCCAGATGGGACTCGAGCAAAGACTCTTTGGACTGCAAGAAAACATTCCTTCTCATCTGTTATTCAACCACAACAGCAACAATGAACCTAGCTGAAATTCCAAATACAAACTTTCCGGAAAGTAATGCTTCTTTTGTTCGATATTCTCTTCAGTTTTCTCGCAGTAATAAAGCTAATAAAATTTTCAGAAAAGTCATAATAAATTCAAATAGTTTTACAGATATTAACTGTCCAAATAGGCGCGGGACCCTTCCATCTCCCATTCTAAATAGGTTTTAGCATCTATATTGCGCTTACATGACCAAAACTTCAGCCCCTTGTAAACTTTTGAAATTTCCGCCGGATAGCCGGGTTGAGATTTCAACTTGTGCTGAAACTCTTTCATATAACCACTTCTTTTTATTTGATGAAATCGTGGCCAAACGCAGGGCTTTTGTGCTGGCGGAGGTAGTAGGACATACTGACGAGAGTGCCCAAGTCGTCGGTGAGGACCTTTTACTTACCCTACAAATTTTTTTAATTTTACAAACTTAGATTCTATGGTGGCAACAATTATAGGCAGTTAGGTTTGTATACTAAATAATTACCTTGCATATCATAGAAAATTTTGTGAATACCGGCAATAGATTAATAATCAATCATATAAAAAGAATATTTGAACATTTGTGGGGGCAGCTGCCAAAGCTGCCTCCTCCCCCGCTATTAACGGCCAGAATTAAATTGTAGAACCTTAAATTAACCCAGGGATACTATTTGTAGCTTAACGATCAAAGCGACTAAGTACTCATTAGACGGTTGGTTCAAGTTCAACCACGTTCGCCAAACGTTACAACTATTAATAAATATTATGAGTCATGTTGAAGGGTTGGTCATTTAACACTTAATCATTTTCAGTCAAAGTAAAAGCTCTCTGTTCGCAAGGGAGTGAAGCGTGCCTGCACAGGACTCTCAGAGTTTTAAATATCACCCTTTTGAGCAATTAAAAGAAAGACCAATCAACGGGAAATGCCCTATTATCCAAACAGACCATCGTTTTCTTGGTCAAGTTTCAACTAATGAGTAGTTCAATGTCAATAAGCCCAGTGGATTCTTTTGGGCTTTCTCGCCTCTTGTAACAGTACAGACAATACATCGTAATTTTCATGTAATTTTTTTGATTTGAGGCACCAATAAAATGATAATCGAAAAGCTCAACTGCGGCAACACCGAGATAAAATTGTTATAAATAACCACCAAACAAAGGGTCTGATGACATGACACAAGGGAGGGTCATGGTCCCGCCCTACCCGCAACCAGAAAGTTGTGAAAGAATTCGCCAGGGAGAAGTTTTCCGAAGTGGAGAAGTTTGAGAATATCGGCTAATATATCTCCTCATGTAAACTAACGGCACTCATTTGTTCAAGCTCTAAGAGTTGCGTTTTTCACAACATCTTGATCGCACGATCCTAAACTTGTAATAGGCCTTTTGCAGCAATGTATCATGTGGTACAAAATTAACTATACATGAGGGCAAAGGAATGTAAACACCATCTAAACAATAAGAAGCCGATCACTGAAGCACGGTTTTCTTTTGTTTTATATGCTTCCTTGGGCGGTTTGCCCGCCAGAATAGATAATTTTGTACCACGTGCAGCATTCCTGGATAAGGTCTATTTCTCAGGTTCATTGCAACGGTCATTCTTTAGAATACTATTAGACTAGTCAACCAACTCAATCAATACGTAATGGCAAGCTTACCTGATCATAACGGTTAAATTTGAATAGCGTCTCAGTAACCACAGGATCACAGGATTTAAGCAGGAGAGAATAGGTGACAAAATTAAATTGTAAACCGAACTGAGCAATTTATGCAGAACTCTGAAAATATAGGAAATCAAATGAGGCGTTAAGCGTTTTTCTTCTATATTAAACAGTACTAATATCTCATTAAACAGTACCAGTAACACTAACCTGAAATACACGACTATTATGGCATAAATCTTGTCTAGTAGGAGCAGGAGTGGTTCCAAACGAGGCAATGGAATTACCAGGATAAGAGATAACTAGAAAATGATGAGGACTCATATTCAGGGAATGGAAAAAGAAGTCGACTACATACTTCCAGTCTGAAGACGAAAACAGCTGATAGCAGTGCTATTGTTTTAGATAGCCCTGCGCGAAACTGCTATATTAACTCAAAACTATGATAATCAAACTCAAACAGAATCCAAAGAATTCCCTATTTCATCTTTTTCTATTGTTTTAGACGGACTTTCGGAATTAATAAGAAGACTCAGTCAAATATTGTGAAATCGACAATACTGACGGTGGTTGACAATAGGGCCGCTTATATGAGAGCAAATAAGCCGCGATTTATTTAAAGCCCAGGCTAAAATAAGCCGTGGTTAATATAATCGCAGGCTAAAATAAGCCGCGGTTAATATACGCCCAGGCTAAAATAAGCCGCGAACACTCGTATAATGCCTTCAATGAAGCTGTTCATAACCAAAATAAGCCGTGGCAAATTTAAGTCGCGAAAACGCTCGTGTAAATACTCTGTTCGCGGCTTATTTTAGTCTCGGATTATATTAGTCCAGGCTAATTTTCTCTCGTATAAATGGCCCCAATGTTGTCTACGAATGGGCCGATCCACTATATATATATATCGCTCTATGGCCTTTAGGTCATATTGAGCGCTCTACAGGATGAGTCTTTGCCGCTTTGCATTATGCGCACGCT
>JBAHVQ010000496.1:1278816-1304027 GCA_036872915.1 Nanipora kamurai | reverse complement strand
CTGTTATACCGCTCTGCGTTTGCATTGAGCACTCTTTCATATATGATTTTACACACGATACTTGCTATCAACACGTTCGTATATATATAATATTATAACTATATATATTATTATAACTATATGTTATATATAAATGTTATGTATATATATGTTCCACGCTCCAAATTAAAAGCTAGCAATTCCTTCCTTGTGGTACTATAATTTCTCTCTACTTTTGACAAGGCCTTGGCTGCGTAGGCACAATAACTTCTTCCACGTTCCCGTGCCGTTGAGACAGTACTGCTCCAGTATCCGTATCGTTGGCATCGGCATCCAGTATAAACGGCAAGTCTATTCGTAGGTAAGCGAAAACAGGGGCCATCGTTAACTTTTGCTTTAAGGCAGGAAATACATCATCTCTGCATGGCTTGGTTCCATCTGAAGACAGCATCTTTTCTCTCCAACTGGTATAACGGCTCTGCAATCTCAGCATATTTATCGATAAACTGTCGGTAGTAACCAGCCAACCCGGGAAACGAGCGGAGATCAAAGAGGTTATTTGGAACTAGCCACTCACGAATCACTCTAAGCTTTTTGGGATCTGTAGCTGTCCCTTTCCTGCTGACGACATGGCCCAGAATGACACTTTGCTCTCGTACCAAATGACACTTCTTTGCGTTGAGTTTCAGTACAGGTTGTCCTAGCATGCTTAGGGCCTCTACAAGTCTTCGATTGTGTTCATCTAGCGTTCTACCAGACACAATGATGTCATCGAGGTAGACCAAGCAACCAGTCCAAGACAGGCCAGCCAAAATGGCGTTCATAACCCGTTGAAACATGGCTGGGGCATCAGACCAAACGGCATTCTTTTACATTGGAAGTGTCCATCCGGAGTTGAAAATGCTGTCTTCTCACGATCTTCTTCGGCCATCTTGATCCGCCAATAACCTCGAACCAAATCTAAATGTGTGAAGTACGCCCTGTCTGCCCTGTGTCTTCCTTCGCTTCTCCCAGCTCAGCCCAGCCGCCGGTAATTTTAAGTATCCCCAAGTTATAGCATTCTTCGAATTTCTTTGCAGGTTCCAGCACTCCATCTTCGCATTCCGTTCTCGACCTTGCAAGTTATGATCACTATTGACTGCGCTGGAAGAACTGGTGATTGTGGAATCGAAACTCGGCAGACTTTATGTCCCTTTTCGAACATTTTACACTTGTTCCCTTTCACTCAAATCAATCCCCTCTCGAAGTCGATTGCGCATCTGTGTGGTCTCAAGAGGTCGACACCGATTAACATCACCTGTCCAAAGTCCTCGCATACCAAGACTTCGTGCTTTGCTGATATACCCCCAACGGATATATTTACTTCGGCGATTCCTTCGATCTTTTTTGGTGTATTGTTTGCCCCGACGATAGTTTTATTCGAGTCTCTAAATTGCCAAAAACGCTTTCACGTGATATATAGGTATATTTTGCAGTGGACAAATATTGTACCCTCGTCCGTTACACGGGCAATTTTACTCATTTGCAAAGAATCTTGCGCGGACGGGTGCCCTAACGGTGTGTTTCTGTGAGTTTCATTGCATCCTCGAGGGTTTTGGGATCTCCTTGGCTCACTCCCACGCGTAATTCTTGGTGTCCAAAGCTTTCACCAACTGGTCCGCCAATTCCTGCCCGATGAGTCTTGTATCTCTGCCGTTGTAGGCTAGTGCACATAGCTGTCGTAGGCTGGTAACGAGGTCGACGATGTTTTCGCCATTCATTCGCTTCCTGAAACTGAATTTTAGCCTGTGTATTTTCTTTTGCTCCTCGGGTTGTATCCCTTACTTCTCTAAGACTTCAAACGTTGCCTTCTCATCTTCACTCAGTGAAAAAAAGACCCTCTGTGCTTGTCCTCTGAGAGACACAGCTAACTGTTGGCAACTGTTGAATATACCTTTCACTTTACCGGCATTCCCACCGATATATATACAGAATTCGTGACCACGCTCTCGGCAACGGCCTTCGTAGCTCAGTTGGCAGAGCACTGGATTTGATTCGCAGGGTCGCGGATTCGATTCGCAGCCGGAGGCCCTAGAGTTGCATTTTTCGCAACTGGTTCCGGTTGGGTCTCAAATATATATCATTCTGACACTCGAAGATTTCCTTCACCCTACATCAATATCATAACTATTGGCAACGTTTGGTATCGTCCCATTAGTTCATGTCAGCACACAGCTTCAAGCGGCAGATCCACTCGTTCCACGGTCCGTCGGAATGGTTGTCAGGCTTTGCCTAAGCGTTGTTTGACTGGACGACGGTCACACTCGACGAAGGTGTCGCTTCGCTTCCCGATTTTTCGAGTTCCTGCAGTCCTTTGGTAAGTTTTCCGATTCCTCCGATAGTTCTCGTTCGCTTGCCATTGTTTACACCGCTGTCATAGTTTAGTAAATGCAGATATACAACTAATATAACTTTATTAGTAGAGTTAAGGTTTTAAGAACAGTGATACAAGGTAAAAACTGAAGAATTAACGATGCAACAACTCACCTAACTACGCGTGCACCTACGCCAACACAGTGAGTGTTCGTCATTTTAAACTGTTCAAAGACTAAAAGGTCTATTACATCACTACACTACCAAGAAATTGCAGCTTGTTATGGTTAAGATGTTGTTGTGTCTTGCTGTTAAAGTTGTACTAAGCTTCCGGTATTCAGAAGCTCTAAACAGAGCTTGAACCCATAACCACATTAATACTGGCCTAAATATTGTCCTTAAAATTCATAGTTATCCTCCACGATCAGTTTTGTCAAATCTACCAACCTGAATAATTAGCTGAAATTTGTCCACAACAAAATCTCTTTTTTCATAAATGGAACAAATAAAGCACGGACAACAGACACTATTTTAAATAAAACAGGTTATAACAGTTTACTTTTTTAACCACCAGACCGACCAAATAACACAGATAAAATTATCGATAGCATAACTCATCCCTAGAGTATATAAACTATATTTTCTATAAATATATACAAGGTAATTATTAGATACACAGTGATAATTATTAAAGTTTTATTTTAACTCTTTCTTGACAGTATTTAGGGCGGAAACCTGTAGAATGGGTAGCAATAATTTGAATGCATCCTGAACATGAGAGGAGCTGTTTGAACACTCAAGGTATACTTCGGTGATAACTGGAGTTATATTGTCATTATCTTTAGGGTCATCAACAGCTGCGTTCAGACAACGAGCGTAACTTGTAGACAAACTTGAAATTCTATTGGTCACAATCCTAGTTAGTTTAGCAAGGTGAATAGCGCGATCTTGAGCAGTCACCGTCTCCTTTTCCTGTTCCTCCAGGAGTATCATCTCTGATACTTTTCGAAAAACTTCAACAGACTTGGCCGTGATATTCGCCAGGCTTGTAATAACATGAGAAAAAATATCTTCAGGGGCTCGGCTACCAGCCATGACTTTCTGGTCTTTCCCACATTGCTCAAGCCATTCACTCGTGGCTTGTTCGGTCTGGTTCAGTTTATCGGGGACAAAACCAAGATTTAGAGCCATTGCACATTTGCCAATTTCTTCAGCAAATTCTACGACCTCCTTTTCTTCGAAATCGTCGTCACCTTGACTTTCGTTTCCAAACACGTTTTCGATAGCTCGCAATTTGGTTTTAACATCTTCAAGATCATCTTCAAACATATCAATTAGCATCGACTCAATCTTGAACGGAATTAAAAAGAAATAACGATAAATAAATATGAATAGTGCAGCGAGTCATACATGGGATGGGGTGTTAACGTGCTAATCCGTTATGAAACACAATTATTTTTTTTCAGGAGGTAGTTGTAACAAATTTTCCGTGAAAATATTAACTTTAACTAGTCACACCTACAGCTGCAGAACCGTTACTTTTGGCGCCAAACGAATGTTTTATGTTTTGCTGTAGATGGAGGCCTGAGCCTCAACCCACCTTCTTGTATAATGATCTCAACTTCGCACCATTTGCCCGGAAAAATAAATAGTGTTCCCCAATCTCATATGACGTTCTAGTTACTAACGGATAACCTGTGCTTCGGCCAGAAACAAGTGATATAACTTTGGAACTAGTCACAAAGTGGACAAAGTAACTTTGTGACTGTAACTAGTTACAATTATTAAACTGTAACTTTAACTAGCACACACCGACATTTCTTGTGATGTATCTGTAACTAGTTGCAAAAAAATAAGTAAATGATACAGATCACGCTCTATAACAAAGTTTCCGAACGGGTGTTGAAATGTTTTTGATACACATGACTGATAAGGAGTAACCATGCTTTGTGCACCAAACAAAAAAAAATTGGCAAAATTTAATCTACAAAATTAAAGTTTCGGTAGATCGTTTAGTGTATAGCAGGCTTTAAAGTGTACCTCATCTCAAAATTTCATAAACTTTAATCCATAACATCTACACATTTCCAAGAAAAATTATATAATTTTTGGTCACAGCTAGCCGTGATCAAATAAAGAGGTGCTGCGGGAAAAGCGTTTATTAAAGCTCACCTTTCCTTCAGATTCTCTAGAGAGGATCTCGAGAGCTTCCAAATGGGCAAGACCTTGGCAACGGTCAAATTCATCGTTAAAATTCATTTTCTCTAGGACTACTTGCTTTCTCCGTTCGGCAGCTTCCTTGGTGCTCTTCTCTTTTGCTTCGCGTAAAACCTTGGAAAGGATAAAAGAAAGGGTAAAAACTGTCATGGAATTAAATGATACCCTATTAGTCAAGTTCACATATCGGATTGTGCCACCGTGGACACAATCGTGTTGACAACATATGAACTCTTTACTTAATGCTGAGCACAAAGTTGGTTCATATGGTAAATATCAGACCACTAGTGGACGTTCGTCAAGCTCGTTATCCCAGAAAAACGATTTCTGAGTCCTAGACACGATAATAATGATGTAATATCATATTAATATGATGTAATATCATATTAATATGATGTAATATCATATTAATATGATGTATAATCATTAAGTATTTACATCATTATTATCATATCGTGACTTCCGCTTCGGGAGTACATATGACAAACCTGCACCCTAGCTCACCATCTGAGTCGTGGTAGCTCAATTGTTAGTGCGTCTCACCGATCATCAGAAGGTTGCGGGTTAGATTCCCGTCTATGGCTCAGAAATCGTTTTTCTGAGAAAACGAGCTTGACGAACGTCCACCAGTCATCTGATATGAACTTTTGTTACTTGGCCGACGCACTAAAACGCCGGGATTTTACACGAGTACGTGAATAAAACGTTACGTTCTTTAGGTAGCAAAAACTACACAATTTAAGGTCATCTAGCACCTTGAGGGGTCACTTAAGGTGTCTCTTGGAGAAAGCTTTAGTAAAGTGCCCACTGCAGGTAAAAACCCAAACTCATTTTGCGATGAATATTAGACGCGTTCATACCAAATTGAAAAGCAAACCTGAGATAGTGTTCGCTTCTGAAACATGTTTCGCTTGGAACGAAGTCCTGGATCTCCTTCAGAAATCACATTCATTGTTTTTTTACCAATCATTTCCAATGCATCTATCCCTTCTGTAACCAGCTCTAGCCCCTTGGTCTGTACAGCGTTTGACAGAGACGAAAGTCCCCAGGAGGACAAAAGAGATTCTGACTTCGTCTTCTCATCAACATCTGAAGACACAAAGAAAAACAAAATAAATGTGCTTAAAGCAAAAATGAAAAATTACAAAGATGTACTGCATGAGATATAAATGAAGTTGCTCCATTTTGAGGTTTGTTGAATTCTATTGCAGTTAATTGTTAGGAGTCAATATTCCCCTCACCCAACATGCAGCTCAAGGGCAGAAGGTCCCAGTGAGTATGGGTACTAATCTCAAAGTGCCTGGGACCCATTTACATGAGAGATGCTATAAGGACGAAATCTCACTCTGCATTTGTATGTACATATGAAGATGGAAGGGCCAACCAAACAGCCTCACAACCTTGAGTGCTGATAACAAGTTGAACAGTCACTGGCTGCCATTACATTTGAAGTTTTTAACTTAGCTGATATGGCAAAATTGGTTCTGACAATATTTTAAACTTAAAGGTTGAATGAAGTCGAGAAGAAGAAAGGGCAGCCTGAGCTTGTAGAATTCAATTTTAAAGAAATGTTTAGGCTTCCATAATCAATGGAGTACTTGGTCATGGTTTATCAAGAGGTAGTTGATTCTTGGCAATTTCTCAGTTATAATTGTGAATTGTCATTACTTTAAGACAACTTTTAGGCAATTGTTGACCTTTTTTAAGTTCCATTAATTTTTATAATTAGAATAGTACTATAACTTTACAGATGTGACACAATCTTTATTTAAAGAAATTGTCATAATTTCTAAATGCTATAATACCTTTAACATAATTAAAAAAACACACAACACAAGTTAACTAACTCATATACATCTGCACAGTCAAAAGGGTTACTAGAAGACTGCCAAAACTTCAGAAGAGAAAGACTGATAATTTGAGCAAAGGCCCTTTGTTCAAGTGAAGAATATAAATCAGTGAGTTTGCTCACCAGAGTCTTTGCTGCAGCTGCCTTCATTATTATCTTCTTCACCTCTTTCAATTTTGATGCTCTTTGGTTCAGTTGTAATGACTTCTTTTTCATCTTTGGGAACAACTTCCTCCAATTCACCTGGTTCAGGAATTCCAAGGGTTGTCTCAACTTTCTCAATGACATGAGACAAACCTGATGTGACAGATGCTGTTGCTTGGTTAAAGACTGCAGCCCCCCAAGCTCCCCAGCCCCAGCCAGCTCTTGTTCCACCTTCTGTTACACTGTTTATGTTATTAACTGTATTGTTGTCACCACTGTCATGCTCAGCTGATTCCCTAGAAATGAAAAGAAAATGCTGCCTGCTAGAGTAAAGGTAGTTGTGAGTGAAACATTTGGACAGAATTTGGTTTTTAAACCAGGTTCAGAGGAGTGACAATGTTTTGAGCTTGTTATTGTGCATATACAGTAGGTCCTACTATACCACACAATTCATACTTATCAGCTCAATTGAAACTTAACAACTGAATAGTGATATTTGGTGGATAAAATTTAAGTTTGGTTCCCCAAGTACAAGGACTCCTCATCCAAACAGGTTTAATTGGCAGATAAGTCCTTGTGAGTAAACCAGATGTCCTTCCAGAGAGATTTATCCAAGAAAGAACATTTATGTATGGGCCAGTAAACATACAATGTTGGAAAATGGAAGATATGTGCAGGTATGTCATGTAATTGAGCTTCAGTACTATATGTACAGTACTATAAATATAATCTATATTGATAGATATTTTTGTTGAACGTATGCAATTTAAATATTTGACTTTTTTTAACAGAGCTCCTTTTTAACAATACAGGGTATCTTTTTCTTTTTGGAATCTCATTTAGGGTTAATGTCATTCTCTTCTGTGCTACTGAGTTAGTGTTTGATACATGTCATTGTTTTTGGTCTACAACTCTACATTACTGAAATAAACTTAAACAGAATAATTAGTTAGATAAGAAAATTCCAAAAGGTTTCATATATCTGCCATAATTCACTTATTATAGGTTAGCAATGTTGCCCAATGTTTTACAACGTTTGACTATTTAGCTTTGGTCAATTTAGCAGTGACAGAAATTCCAGGGTGAAGCAAATTTTCATGATAAAATTAGAGCTCAGCGGATAACTTAAAAGAGGACATTGTTATGCAAATTTGAGAAAGACATGTTAAAACAAAGACAAGTCAGAAATAACGTTTTTTTATGTTTTTGTCAAACTTGGATTACTAAGAGCCTCTTCAAAGTTATCTGTTGGGCTTTAATTTTTATCACTTCAATTTTATAGTTTTGGGTTCATTAACCTTTAGTGTCCCAGATTTTTTTCCGAAAATTGCTCCCTTGAGTGTCTGGAATTGTTTCTGGTCAAAAACTATCCGCAAAGGTTTATTGTTTTATATTGTTCAGATAGATAATTTAAGCACACAAAGGTCGCTCAAAAAAGTGCGCGACCGGAAACTAAAGGTCAATGGTTTTAATGTTATAAATGTGCCATCTTACGTTTTTAAGTTTTCTTCAGTTGTTACCATCGAAATCGCCCCAGTGTGACTTTCCTTTGCATCATACTTCTTGGGTTTACTAGTGTCAGCACAAATGTCATAGTTTTCTTCCAAAGGCACAGAAGGAAGACTTGTGTTATTTGCATTAGCTGATGTTTCACTGGCGGTACAGCCTTCCTTAATGCAGGGATCTCTCTGATTCATGTTTTCGAGGGCATTACTGTCTCGCGGAACGTTTCGATCACTCTTAGTTTTGCGGGAAGAATCGGTATCTGAATCTTTTCCCCTTTCTGTCACTTTTGAATCCGTTGGCGTTTCTTGAACAGCGGAAGCTGATACAGTGTTCACTTTTTCTTTGCTCTCCCCTTCGTCAGCACTTTCAAATTCCTCATCTCCATCGCTACTTGCTTCGCCAGAATCTTTGTTAAGTTTGTAACTAGTAGCCATTGTCCTTTTCCCACCTTAAAAATAACCCATTTTTGAGTTTACGTTGTGTACCTATCAGTGTGTTTACCACTACAGACTTGTACACGTAGACACGTAGGGCAACGAACTCAAACCGAGGCTGACCTCGTTTTAACCTCGTAAAGGATCGTGCAAGGAACTTGAAAACAACGACAGCAGACGACATGCGTGAAACGATCATCGGTTGACCAGTTTATTTATTTATTTATTTATTTATTTATTTATTTATTTATTTATTTATTTATTTATTTATTTATTTATTTATTTATTCATTTGTTCATTTATTTATTACGCTTTGCCTCGGTTTTTTGGTAGGTAGTGATATGAGTCCTGGGATAAGTGTACCACTGGATGCTACTGATTAAAACAATTTTTAAAAACAAGTTACATGTCGCCCGAAAAGTGAGCAGATTAAAATAAATATTAGACGTGGCAGGGCGGCCGCAACAACGTACCCAGTTACTGTAGCCCCAGGCTGCAGGAAACAGAGAAATAATAATACTATAAATGGTTAAAAATTTTATCATAAAAAATTAACTTTTTATAATAAAATTTTTAAAATTCAATATAGTTTCAAAATAAAGTTCTAACTAATAATAATATAATAAAATTTATTAGCCTGTATAATTGTACATTTTATTAGAGCGTACATGATCAGAATACTAAAGACGCGAATCGACAACACGATGTAACCTCAGAGTCGAGGGACACAAAACCGCTAGTGAAACCCACTCTCCTAAAAATTTGAAAAATCTCTCCGCACTGCACATTCACGATGGATTTCCAAATGTGCGAGCGAATTTGCGCGAGCAAAACTGTATAATATCTGGGAAAACGCGAACACAAGGATATGCGTGAAACGCAAACAATGACTAGTTCCAGTCCCCAATCACCAGCTTTTGAAATTTTCGAAGTAATTATCATCGAATTTGGTAAACTCCCTTCAACGTACTAGTGTTGTGTATTCTTTTGTGTATTTTGACGCTGGTCAGTGATTTTCGAAACTTGGACTAGGTCTGCGGGTGACAGGATTGTTTCAGGTCAATTGTTTCGAAAGAAAGAGGGCCAGTGGACATACAATGTCGGAAAATGGAAGATATGCGCGGGTACGTCATGTAATTGTGCTTCCAGCTTCGTTTTATCAGAGTGCTTCGATTGGAACACGTAGCTAAATGATTTCGGAGCGTAGACTCGTAGATATAATATACTTTCTGAAATATAAAGTAGATTTATTGTTTATCCTTGTCCTGAGAATTTTGCTAGTCCGATTGTTTATTATATCTTTGGTAACTGTCCCTTTGGCTTATTTTATGGGATACGGATTTATGGCATTCTCTTCCAGATAACTCCAACAGTACAATGTGTACTTGTTTTTAAAGTGGCAGTCTAACACCTCTTTGTGCAATACAAATTTCAAGATGCATGTAAGATCAGGGAATGGTTTCCTAACTCGGAACTAAAGCGTTGAAAAACATAAAATCGTTTAACTAATGAGTAATGAAAACATAAGCAGTCGAGGTAGTGCTCGTTCTTCTTTCAATCTATTTCGATAAGCAATTACTTTCCTTTCCTTTTATATTTTTCGGCTATTCAGTGTCAATGGCTTTGTTTTCTCAGTGGTTAACTTAGAATTGGTTGACGTTTTGCAAAAAAGTACGTATGCGGTAAATTTTGTCAAAAGAACTGCGTGAACAAGGAGTTAATTGTTTTTGTCTTTGCGCTTCTCACTAGTGGCAGGGACGGCTGTTTTTAAAATGGGGTTCTGTTTTTGTTGGAATAGTTTCGATTCAAGGACGACGTCATTTTGTTTTATCAGGAAAATGAATCCACATCCTAGAATTCTAGCATTTACACACATAAACAACTAAGTACTGGCCGTTTCCAATGTTTTGTCTTAAAATTGCTGACCACCATTACAGCATGTGTGCATTTACGCGAGAATGACGAGAACTGAAACATTGTTTGCATCTTTTCGTAAAGCCCGAATTGCGTTCGTTTTTCCAGGACGTCGTCCTGGCAAACGTATGTTTACAGATGTATGAATTATTTTCGTAGTCTACTGGAACATTTCTCGACTAACTAGTTTCGGTTTTGCACTATTAGGTTTTTAAGTTGACCAAAATATGGTGAACTGTATCATAGATATTTCTCGTCATGGACTAGAATTTGTTCACAGTTCCGCTTCAAAAGTAGTACTCAGTCGTCAAATCTGAACAAATTGATCAAAACCGAATGATGTTTCGATAAAGTACCTGCACAGTATTCAATAACAGGAATTAAGTGCATTCTGTATATTAACTGCAATGTCTTGACTGTCAAAGTTTGTTTTCCGTTTTTCACTAACTAGATTGCTTCCAACTGCTATATGTTGAGTTACCTATTATAAGTAGTCCTAATCACAGGCTAATGCTGATTTATTTCTGAGATGTAATATTTCCTTGTTGGTGAATAAACCTATATTGCGATCTCAGATTGGAACAATCTAGATGACGCGATAAAATGTTCTTAAACCTTATCTAGTTTTAAGTCGTATTTTTTTTAAATCGTTAAATTTCTGATTTTAATAAATATATAGGTATTAATACTGTGTAAATACTATTGTATATTGTTAACTAATTTTATATCTCAAATCCTTTTGTGAAGCATGATTGTTCCGGACCTGTCTGAAAATGACATTATTTGAGTACAGTTGTCCTGACTAATAAAGATCTTTATTAATATTGCTTAAGTGATAAAATACATTTAGCATAGCACACATAAAAGTTTAAATATGATGCAAGGTTAAATGTTTTGTTGCCATTTTGAGGTAGGCAAAATAAGGTACCTGTTTACAGTTAAAGTTAGCATACTTTCACTTTCAAATTTATGTGCACTGTATAGGGCACTTCCCCCAAACTCATTGATATCCCATGTATGGCATGGAGGGCAGGCAAAATGGTGAAATATTCAACAACATATATTTGTATTTAATAATCAATGCAGTATTTTGATTCTAGAAATTATATTCATGTTCAATGAATCATATTCACATTCAACAAATTACATGAGCAACAAAATATTTTTACATTCAACAAATATATGTATTTATCATAATTTAACAGATTGTATTTATATTCAACAAAACTTATTGACATTAAGTCTGTGATATTTATGATTGGCACCCAATATGTTTGTTTAGTGTATGTGAAATAACATGCCACTTTTTTTACTAACCTCTGAAAGTGTTCAAAATCCAACAAACTTTGGTTAGAGAAATTAAGAGAATGACATGACAAAATCTGATTGACTAACCTTTTAACACCCAGGGCTCATCCATGTGACAAGTAGCAAAATCAACTAGCATTAGCCAGAGTAAAGTATTATCAAAATCAATGGTCTGTGGTGCAGGGTGAGGAAAACACATCATGATTTATGTCCAAAATGTTAACAAATCCACCTCCATTCCCATGGCTTTGAAATTGACACTGTGTGGTCATTGAAATGTGATTGGTTCACTTGCCAGTTTAGAGTTCTCCAGCCAATTATATTTCACAGATCTATAAATGGATTTGTTTAAGTTTTGCAAGTAAATTATGACATGTTTCTCGATGCATCAAAGCTACTGGAATTTCAATTGTACCTCTTAGGAAAGCATATTATTCCTGTGCCAACTGCTACAGATATGGGTGTTGTTTTTCATTTAGAACTTTCCTTTGATGACCATATTATAAAAACAGTGTCATCTTGTATATCTCGACTTGGCCAAATTAACTGAGTCAAACATGCCTTTGATAAAAAGACACTAATAACGGTAATCAGCACATTGGTTTTTAGTAAGTTATTTTATTGTTCTAATGTGTGGTGAAACATGACTGAAAAAAACGTAAGGAAATTACAATACATTCAAAATTTTGCTGGTCACATTGTGGTGCAAGGAAGTTCGATCATGTCACCCCTTTACTAAAAGAATTACGGTGGCTCCCTGTGAAAGACCAATTATACTATCGGCAAGCAGTGATGACATTCAAGTGTTTGACTGGATGTGCTCCCAAATGCCTTGCTGTGCAATTTATTAAGAGAGGAGACGTAAGCAAAAGAAATACTAGGAGCTCTCAACTATTGAACATCCCACTTTTCCGGACAACATCTGGTCAAAGATCCTTCTATTATAGATCTGCGACACTTTGGAACAATTTGGATAATAGCCTCAAACTAAGTAGTTCTTTGGATATTTTTAAGAGACATTTGAGAAACAGTCTACTAGATAAATTGTTAAATAGTTAAGATATTAATTATTCTGTAATGGTAGTCATTAGTCTTATTAGTTACGTTCATACTTTGTATGATTTTATCTTTGAAAAGCCCCTTTGGGGAAGGATTAATAAAATATGTATGTATGTAGGCATGCTGCATATTGTTGGTTTTGGTAATTCTAGAATGCACCCTGGCTCCTTAATGGGTTAATTCAATAGAATGCAGTTAACCCTTTAATGCCTGATTTTTTTTCTTTGTTCATTGTTCTCTCTTCGTTTTTGCTTTATTTTCTGGAATGTTTTTTCTTCTTGGTGTTGGATATATCAGACTCTGAGCATTAAAGAGTTAATTAAGAGCCTCTAGAGGACAGTTCTAATAAGTTGTGTTATATGCAAAAGTGGGATACTGCAGCAAATTTTCAGTTGAGATACCTGGTTGTAATATACTGGTATTCACAGAGGTTGGAAATGTAAAAACTTAATTTCAAACCTTGGATTTAGACAGCTATTTTTATTTGTAAATACAGGGATGGAAATAACAGCTTGTGATCCGTAACTATGAACCAAATTTACCAGCAAAAAAGAAGTAGTGAAATAAAGTTGAAAAAAAGCAAAAAAATTTATCTCATTCTGGTCAAAGCTTTTCTGTATGTTGTGGCTCTTAAAAGAACCATTTTACATTGGAAAAGAATACCCCACAGGTCACAGTTACTTTCTCATGACCAGTTCCTGCTCAAGTTGATCCATATAAAACAATAAGGGACTGGACAAAGTGTAGGGGGGTGGGCTGTAGAAATCAACGTCATTGTAAACACAATTTTAGTGGCCACCCTTGGCTTGCTGCATGATTAGAATTATGTAGCCCACTTTTGATTAGTTTCACAATAATCAATAGTCCCCATCCATTAAATAGCCTAAAGATAACATTGCAATCTTTTCCCAAGTTTTAATTCCTGATACAGTGTAGGTTGAATTTGAACCAAAAATTCTATTACACGTAATACTATAATTCTAATAGAATTTAGATAGGTACACTGCATACTTAATGTTTGTTATATTAAAGTTATCTTGGTTGTGCTTTACTGTACTGTATGTAGACCACCTGCACTGATTCCCTGTTGGAGGAAAAGTGTATGTAAACACAAGAATTCCCATGGATTATTTGATCTGCTGAACATCATAACTCGGAAGTTGTTTCCCACTTAGCTTGTTTAGCATATGAGTGCAAGTGGTGTATATTAGGGTAAGGTAGGATAGGGTAGAGAAGAGTGGAGTAGAGTGAGGTGGGGTGGGGAGAGGTAAAGTGCGGTGAGGAGGAATAGAGTAGGCTGCAGGGTATTCAGTAATTCATTTTAACTATAATCGAAACTGTAACTGAGAAGTGAGTTGGAAAAAAACATTAATTTTAAAACATATTTAGACTTGCCCCCTCCCAAGGTAGGAAACAGAGTTTTTTGCCCACTCCAGTTTTCAAGGATGAAAATGATGGCCCACGGCACTTTTTCCCCAGTCCACCCTCTCTTATACTTTATGTCTGGTGCCTAAATGGCATTAGTAATTCTCTAAGATTGAAAATTTATTAATTTTTTTCTTTTGACCTTTAAGTTGTCAGAGACTGAAAGCAATGCAGCAGAGTCTGAGTCTGAACCAATGTTACGTGATGTGACTCAGTCGACTCCTCCTCCATCTTATTCACCAAGTACAGATCAAGAACCTACAGGTAAACTAACATTCATGGGTTTTGTTATTTAGAAGGTGCATATGCATGTTTTTGCCTATAAAAATTAATCCAATGCATGCAATTTAAATAAAGTAAAGTATCTTAACTTTAATACAATCTATTTGGACTGATTGGTCATGAAACAATCAGTACTAAGTCAGGAAGAGCAGCTAATCTGTTGTTTTCAGTTTAATTGAATGTATTTAATTGACCGGTCGAATTTAAACTTCTCAAAATAAACCTACATTAATTCTAAATAAAAATGAACCTGCTGAAGAAAAACTCCACTTTCCTAAGCTTACTGTACAGTACCACTGTCATGAAATTTAACATGAAATAATAACTAATAAAATATATTAAGTATATCTTATTATAACCAACAAATTAAAGTAAATATCCAACTAGCAAAAGGAGAAATTAAATAAACAAGTAAAAAGCTTGCTTCAAGTCATCATTTCTTAAACCTTAATTGTCCACTGTCTAGATGTCTCTACTATCTTAGTCTATCTGTAAGACTATAACTATTACTTTATTCCACATTTTTCAAAAGAAAAATTAGATTATTAACATGTTGTGGTTTCAGCCTGTTATGGAAGGGATTTACAATAATCCCTCCCTTGCTGAGTATGTGTTTTGATGGTACACTTGATGCTGGGATACAAAGGTACTTTTTTGCCATCACAGCAAGAAAAGGAAAACATATACAATTGTTTTCCCATCACAGGAGTAGATTACTATCTGTCTTTATACATTGTTGCTCCAGATAGTTGCTCACCTCTTTCTCCATCCTTGCTCTTAGTTGAAGTGTTTGTTGATTCAATTGACTGGAAACATTTGACTTGGGAAGCTTATTTAAAATAGCTGTGAGACTTTTTGCCTTTTGGGTGGTGGTTCAGGTTCCAGTGATTCTCATTGTTGTGGTGGGTTAGTTAAAGAATGGTGATCTTGACGTTGCTCTAACATTTCTGTTAATAGGCTAGACTAGACCAAAGCTGTGTCAGCAGCATAGTTTGCTTTGAATCTGGGATCAAGAAAGCTACATTTGTCAATATTTAAAGATATTGCAGCTGACTCGTAACATGAAGAAAGATCAGTTGAAATAGCCAACTTCATTTTGACCGAAAGGGGGACTATCCTTATTTTTTTCTGTCCAGATTTCTGTCACGTGCTGTAGGACTGGTTAGATGGCAGAACTGGTTACTTCTTTCCCCCCCGATAAAGCATCTGTGAAAACTGATAAGGGTTTGACAACTTTAACAAGGTCCTCTAGCTCTTTAACATCTCTGTCACTTTACATAAGGCACCATGACTTTATATCTTTGAGAAGAACAGCTGACAATGCTTGCTGCTGTTCTAATATTCTTTCCATCACGTCATAAGTTGTGTGCCAACGTGTGGTAACCGCACCAAGAAGTTTGTGTTCTCAGGGACCCAACTGACTTTGCTTCTCTTTGAGTTCCCTGTTTCTTCCAGCTTTGACTGAAAGATGGTACTAGAGCACTGCATCATCTCTCTCGTCATTTCTACTCCTTGCATTACCAGGCACTTGTTAATTTGTAAATACTTGTATTATCCGTAGTTTAAATATAGCTTCTAAGTGAGATCAACATCTGTTTTTTTCATTGTTTCCCCTGCAGGTTACCACTGTACCAGTTTTGTTCATGTTTATTTTTAACAATTTTATATAGCAATGGCTTTGATACTGTAGAATATGTTGATACATGTCTTGGTTGGTGTCAATTGTTCAACCTGTAGAATTGACTAGTTTGTGATGTCTAAGTAGGCATAGACCCATTTTCCTTGTAAGCTCTGTTGTGTACTAAAATGCCAGTGTTTCATCATGACTTTGATGGGATATGATCGAACAAAATTGGCAAAATATTTCTTTGGAAAATGTGTGAACTTTTTGGAGTAAAAAGAAAATTTGGAGTGATTACACCTCAAAAATGTATGAAAATTACAGCTATATGATTTTTGGATTTTTGATGACGTCATGATGATCTCACAGCACGTCAAGCAAAATAACTATACGCATATACACCATGTACTCGTTGTCGTAGTTCTTATTAAATCCCTGAAGTGCTATGAGTGTTAATGTTTATTCCAACGTTTCTTAGCAACGCGTATATGTCCTTGAAACTAAATCCTTCTGAACACTCTTAACTTACGTTACATCGGGCGTTACGTTACTTAACTTACGTTACATCGGGTGTTACGTTACTTAACTTACGTTACATCGGGTGTTACGTTACTTAACTTACGTTACATCGGGCGTTACGTTACTTAACTTACGTTACATCCGGCGTTACGTTACTTAACTTACGTTACATCGGGCGACGTTGCATTGTGGAACGTTAAATTACATTTTCAAACATCACTTTGCGTAGTGACACCATATAACCCTGCTGCACTTTGCAGAAAAATGACAACGTATTGCATTGCTTGAACGATGTTACATTACGTAACCATTATTAAACTGCAATCGTTCTATATTAAACCTCGACAACCTAGGGCAAACAAATCTAGGTGTTTCTGTATTTCCGATAAATTCAACTCCGAGTAAGCAATATAAGAGCCCAGCAGATTGCTTTAAACAACACCATGGAAATATATTATTTTGACATGATGTTGTTTAAAGCAATTTGCTGGACTCTTATATTCCTTATTCGGATTCGATTCCCGCCTGGTGTTTCATTAACAACGAAATCCAACTCCTTTAGATAGAAACTTTAGTGGAGGTACTGAAAACAAACCTCCGGAAAAGGCGTTACCATAGCCACACATCGCATCCTTACTGGATGTTACCCACCTCTCTGGGATCAGAGGTTCGGATCCATACCCCTGTATATAAGATTATCACTCCCTTGAAGCTTTTTTCAGCTGCCCCTCCCCATCGGAACAGACTCTAGCAATTTACTCATGCTCTGTACTCCTTCGTACATATTTTTCATTGCTTGCACGGGCAGTACCGCAGTGTCTTAACTTTCGACACAATCTGTGAAGCCCGGTTTTGTTTTATTCTATTTGTATTTCACTTTTCCAACAAGCTGAAATTACATGACACAATAATGTCGACCTAAAAGAGCGGCAAATGTTAGCTTCCGCAAGAATTGACAGCCAGTCAGGTAATTCATCTAATTCCATGACAGATAGTATCAACTGATTTTTAGTTTGACAAGTGACATAACTGGAGGGAAAATGACCGACATCTGGCTGTAACTTTATGCTTTAAAAATGACCCTAAAGTATTTTATTCATCGTAGGAGACAGCCTTGGTAATGAATTACCGCCTGCTTACCATGTTGCTGCTAAGTTACCTACATATGAAGAAGCTGAGTTAAACAAAGACGCAGAATCTAGAGTAAGGCATTTTGTGTGGTTAATGGTTGAATACTTTGTAGTCGTTAAGCAATTTTTGGAGTTTATAGCTTTTGTTCAAGCATATTAGCATCCATTTATAGTTCAATTTATTTGAACGCTAACGAATGTGAACCGAAGTCACGTTTATGTGAGAGGACCAGTCTCAACTTTGGGCACTAACTTAATGCATCTTTTTGTGGGGTATAGTCCCATTAGGGAGGGCTTTGCAGAGCATTAAGTGCAGAAAGTAATTTAGATGAAGGTGAGCTCAACAATGCAGTATATGGTAAAGATAATTTCCAGGTATGTGTTCCCTAAACTGACATACTGGTAGGGTATTTGTCGTGAACCGAGATCCGAAGAAAGCTAAGTGGTTCCCTTTGAGGCAAGAGTCATTATCTTGGATTGATTCGATAAAGTATCACAGACGAGGGGACTCCCTCCCCGTGGACAAAAGCCCACGAGTTGGATACCAAGAGTTGTAGTCGATCCATGTTTGTTAGGTGATAACGTACTTGTGAGAACTACATCCCAAAACTGGTGGGGCAGGTGGGGCAGAATTCCGCACTGTAGAAAAACTGGATGCAAACGACACATTGGGCGAGGAGTCAGTGCACAATTAATTATTAGAATAGACATTATTCCAAAATAGCGGATGATTTAAAATTTTATTTATATGTATATACATTGCCCTTACGAACTCGTTTTCATGTACGAAATTCAAAAGAATTTTTTCTCTAAAACGAGGTTATAAGGGTTAATTTATTTGCATATAAAAGAATTTTAAATCCTCCGCCATTTTGGAATAAGGTCCATTATCAGTAAAGAGCACTGTCATACAGCTTTGCAATTTAACATTATCTCCGGGTGTAGCACTAGTCATGAAAGCAATCGGCTTCAAGGAGGGTCCAGCGAACAACGTAAAAAGTATTTGTACATACACATAAGGTGCATGACTTAGTGGTGGATCAGGGGACAGAGTGCTATCAATGTCATAAAAAAAATAATTCTGCTGAGTGGCCGTTGTTTTAAGTCCGGTCTGAGGTGCATGAGTTAGGGGCGTGGGAAGAAACAAAACAACGGTAAGCAATGAAGGCGTTCCAAGTTGAAATAACAATACTTATTAACTGTACTTTGATAAGAAAACATTGCATAGATAATTACTGATTTTTTTAATGTAATCCATTTTTGTAGGTACATATGTCTGGAAATGAACGAGATGAATCAGGTAAATTGCCCAATATTTCTGGTGTCATTTCAGTTACTACAGTATAAGATGGACATTCTAAATGCTGAACACTAATCTGGTTCGTGTGGGAGCTTGTTATATATCAGACGACCAACGAACGTTCGTCAAGTCGTAACCTCAGAAAAACGATATCTGAGCCCTAGACCGGAATCGAACCCGCAACCTTCTGATGACGGAGCTAAGTAACCTAAGGTGCTGATTCGTCGTATGTACATATGACGAACCTGCACCTTAGCTCACCATCTGGCATATGACGAACCTGCACTATAGATCACCGTCTGACATGCGACGAACCTGAACCTTAGCTCACCATCTGAGTCTTCGTTGCTCAATGGTTAGAGCGTCTCACCGGTCATCAGAAGGTTGCGGGTTCGATTCCCGTCTAGGGCTCAAAAATTGTTTTTCTGAGGTTGAGGTTGACGAATGTTTGTTGGGCGTCTGAAGGTGGATATTGTTGCTGTTTTATAGCAATGAAATGTTTACTCGTACATATCTCTCTCTTTCAGCTGTCCAAGTGGGAACAGATGGTCTTTTTGCCTTATGCTTTATTGGTAAGTTTTGCACACACCTAACCTTTCGCAGTAATGGGTGTTAATCTGTTTTGCTAAACTTTGGGTCCAGTGTAATTGGGTAGGTGATATCCATTAATGAGTAAATGTGGAAAATTTAAAGGAGTCGGTAATTTAAGAACCCACATATTGGGTTCTGCATCAGCCCTTTCCGCCCTCTAATTAGCGACCAGTCCCTTAACACGGCAAACATGAAAGAAAATTCTTGCAAAACGTTTCGGTCACTATGCAAACTGAAGATTATCAAAATATAGGGCTAACTTTACCGAGTTAGGATCCTAGGATGAGTTTGGATCTTAATAGAAACAATGAGAACAGTCGACGTTTTGCAATTATGGCTCAATGTGTTGCTTTTAGAGAGCTATAACTCATATTATTTGTGCTATGACCTTTCGACATCAGTTTGGAAATATGGCCGCACTCGTGGTTGATTCGCACCGTGAATTAAGGTACCACACAACCCAAAAACTGAAAACAGAAACTTTGTCAACGAACAAACCTTTCGAAAGTCCGAATCCATGCAGCAAAATCGTTGATTGAGACATCCCAAATTTTCTTAAGCAAAGTTACTGACAAGAGCTACTGTATTCCCGCGAATTACCGCTAGTAAGATCGAAAAACGTTCAAGCACTTGTAATTGGTTTCCTTTGATTTGAGAAAAATGTGTTCAGCTGAAGGCAGAATTGTAAGGAACTGTTGAACATTGAAGTGAACATGAAGTAAAAATTAAGTTTCTCTTATCAGATAGAACTCTTGAAATTGTAGCCCAACATCTTTTACACTTTTTCCCTATCTTCGTTTTTGAGGTATTAAGATTTGTTTGATATGTAAATAATACCTTGCACACGTCACCCTGCATAACGAATTGTTGTAAAATTGGCGATATTGTTGAAGTTATTTAACGATGTCACATGAAACTTTGAATGTGGGTGTACTTGTATCATAACACTAAACAGACAAAGTTCCTAATGATTTAATGTAATTTTACAAAGATTTGGGTTTTTTATTACTCATTATACACTATGACGTATACAAGGTGTAATTTACCTATCAACTAAATCTTAATATCTCAAGAACGAAAGTGATATATGGAAAAAATGAAAAAATGTTGCGTTATAATTTCAAGAGTTTCATATGAGAAAAACTTAATTTTCACTTCATATACACTTTAAGTAAGAACATTCATAAATGGCAAAATAATCGTCTGGTTTATACCATTATCAGATGTGCCAGACCCCGGAATAGTAGTGATTTCATTTCACCACTTGCTTGCGTCGGGAACTGCAAAGTTTGGATGAACCCAATTTAAATCTGGATGAGTTACGAGTACATTTAAGTCATTTGTTAACTGTTTAGATCTGGGCCCAGTTGTTTAAAGGACGATTACCACTCCTCCTGGGTTAAAATTTAATCGGCTCTTTTGTTTGGCATGTTCTGGCAAGTGATTTAAGTTCAAACTTTCTAGGAGAACACTTTTCTATATTTGTATGATATATGAACAAGAAAGTTTAAAAATCCTTTCCTGGATTAGCAGTGTTTCATCCACAATGTTTTTACTAATCTTGGATTAACCAAATCGCCTTTTGAACAACCGGTCCCAGGGGTCCCAAACTCGAATGAATAACGTGGGGTCCACCAGTTGTGCATATTGTCTTTATATTTGAGATCTCTACGACTTCAACAAAAAAGGGTGTGTGGTACTTAGTTCATCGGCTTAAACCTAGCTAATCGGATTTGAGTGATCCCACGGCGAAATGTACGCACTTCATTCGTTTGAACTCCATTGGAAACAAAGACAAAAGCTCAGAACAATGAGCGAAAACTGAATAGCATTAAAAATATGAAGTCGAGGCGTTGATTGCTAGATTTATTTATGAAAAGACCTATTAGCTAAATAAACAAGGAAAACGGCTAATCAAAATGTTGCGTTGCAATCATACAAAAATTCGCAATAATCTCGTGATGGTACGTTTGCGCTTTTTGTATAAAGGAGTGATTTTATTCATTTCTATGACTAAGTGATTTTAGCGATTGCTTGTTATGGGCGGTTGTTTCTAATAGTTGATTTCAAGTAAGTGGTTTGCGCCGAAGGAAACCAGTATGTGTTGGAAATTGATATAGTTCAGATTAGAGTAGTCCTGAGAAAGACTGGTCATGTTGACTGACGTTTCGGCGGCCCCAACAATGGTCGACAAGAGTCAAAACCGGTCCTAACAACAGTAACACGTATTAATAGCTCATTTGCAAATCGAAATTGGTGTCGCCAATCATTGGAATAAACAGGGATACACTGTTTCGTGCCAACAAGGCAATTGCGGCATGAATGGTACAGTATTTTGATATATGGAAGGCTTTATGAAAATTGTTCGCTAGCATAGAGCTTAAGACCTGAATTAGATTATTGATATAAATATAATATTAATGTGCTTAGAATAGTAGATCCTCAATAAAGACAGGTTCATTTTCTCCTGTTTTTGATTTTGAAAACCTGGTGTGATCTGGAAAAGGAGTGATCGACTGAAGAAGTTTGGAACCATTCACTTGACCCTTTAACGGTCAATGTTCTGAGAACAGGCGATTTGTTCCTCTTCATCTTTTGTATTTTCCACCGATTTCCAGTTCGATTTTCGACACAAGTTCGAAATCTAAGCAAAATGTTGGACAAAAAACTTGCACTTTGACGCGCGTGACTTTTGAGTGACGATTACGTAATGAAACGTCACACGATGTTCAGCCAGAATTTTTTGTTCATTTTTGGCATTTTATCGACCGCCTAAGGGTTAAACTTCCATAATAAACCGTATGTCCTTTTTATTTCAGTATCTTTCATCTTCAATTGGGTTGGTTTTATTTTTGCCTATTGCGTGACAAACACAATCGCTGGTCGATATGGAGCCTTGTCAGGATTTGGGCTCTCCCTCATAAAATGGGTGTTCATTATCAAGGTAAAACTTAAATTTTCTTTATGAGGAATTGGAAGCAATCAATCAATCAATCAATCAATCAATCAATCAATCAATTATAAACCTATCTAAAATCATTAATAATAAAAATAATTTACAATTACAAAATGTATAGCCTACATAGTCTTCGATAGCTTTAAAAATATCTAATTATTACATAAATAACAATCACTGCATTTATTGGATGTGATATCTGTCAAGTTCCTTATTTGACCTTTAAACATGTTTACTGATTCAGCCGTTTTAATAGATCTATGCAGCTTAGACCAAATAAAGGGACCCATATACCTTAAGCTATGTCTCCCATACGTGATGTTATTAAATCTAGGTAACGAAAAATCATCTACGTTCCTAAAGTTGTACTTACTCGTATTACAATTAAAGAGGCCTGACATATGTGGTGGCACTTAGTTATTCTTAACTTTATACATGAATATGGCTATGTCTTGAAGTATGCTATTACGTAAAGTTGAAAATTTGGCTTTCTTCAAAAGTTCTTCATAAGTACTACTTCTGTCGCAATAAATAGCCCGTAATGCCCGCTTCTGGAGTCGCTCAACTTTTCTTTGATCTGACGAACGACAATGATGCCATACTATGTGACAATAGGTAACTTGAGGTAAACTGAAATATTTATATATTCTTAATTTAGCTCGAGTAGGTATCAACTTCCTAAACCTCATAAGTATCCCTACTTTCTGTCGACAACGAAAATTGGAGATGCTTCTCCACTATATTCCGTTCTATTGAGCTTGTTTTGTGTCGTTTACGTATTTGACAATTTAACGTTTTGGCTTGTCTCAAAGACATGATTAAAGAATGCAAACATCATGAGATATTTAGACTGTGGAGGAATTTGTATTCTTAAAAAAAATCTGTTTGAGGAGTTTTTCGTGACTCAACTAATACGATTATGTGCACATGTTTGGTATTCCAGAATTTTGTTCAACTTAACTGTCTTTTATTATTTTAGAAATTTTTAATTAGAGAGCGTTAAATTATATTTATGTGGATAATCAACGTGATCGTATTTGATGCCAAAAACGTTTTCCTTGCTTTTCCATCATGTTTTGTTCTCTTTAGAAGGTATTTATTCACGTATTTTGAGGTTGGAACTTGCATTCTTGCACTTTTCCAGAAACAATATCGAATCATCTTAGGGAAAAATATCAGGTTGAAAGTTCTCGTACTTTTATTCTAAGGAAGATCGATAACCAAACGTTGTCTTGGCACTGATTTCCTTTGTGTTTTTCTCGTGAATTGTAAGTTTGAGATTCTTATGGTTAACACCCAATTTCTTTTTTCTTTTGTTCTCTGTTTGTTTTTGGTTTGTTGATTTATTTCTTCTTTTGTTTATGGTGTCAAATATATAGGACACTCATGGGCATTAGGTCCTTCACTCGCAGATCTCTCCCTGTGACGAGTAAAATCGTCCTGCGTCAGCCAGAGTAGAATAGTAAATGTTCCCGGTGGCAGTGAAGAATTTAAAGGGTTAAATGCTGAGTTGCAGCACTGATTTCTTTGCATAAAATAGTTCGTAGTATCATCACATACCTGTCACCTTGCTAGTAAGCTATGCAACTAATGACCATACGTCTGACAACAATGTACATATATACAATGTACATATAATGGCATTGTGTGTGTTTATTAAATCGTGTCACCTTTCACTGGTTTTTAGCACAGTAAATGGAGTAAAGATCTAGTCTTTGAAGATGCTTGGCTGTGGTGGCTGTTCGCACTTCTTGGTAGGTTCGCATTGCTTTCATTGTTCAATGACAAAGACCTGTACGTCTAATACTTTGTGTAATTTTTCTCAGGCTGGTTAATATTCATTCGTGGTATTCTGGTTTACGTTCAAGTCAAGAGGATTGTGAAAGCAGGGCACGAGATATACGTACCACGTTATTGGGGATTAACCCGTACAGAATGAACTTAGAGAACTGCGTAATCCGTCGGAAGCTGACTTTATTAGAACCCACACATTTTTGTTAAATAATTGTATATCTTTTATCAATCCTACCAATTTGACCCATAATTAAGACAAAGCATAGCGAAAAAAAAGGAACCCTAAAAAATACGAACGGAAGGACTTCTTTGGTTATTAGTTACAGTATATACATGTGGCCGATAAGCTCTCCTCAAGCTGTTACTTAAGGAGGTTTCGGTCACGATTGTTCACCACATAGTGATCTTATGGGGGAATGAAATACTTCAAAATGTTTTTCTGAACTATTGGATAGACTACAGCAAATGAATAAAAAACGAAATTGTAATTTTCGTTCCCAGGTCCATTGACTAATGCTGCGAGTTAAAATTGTGTGAAAAAGCAAAATGTCTTTTAACAGACCACTTTGCTAATATCAAGTTCCCCGTGACGGGTAGATCTAGTCCACGCAGGGGGCAAACGGACAAAATTGCAATTTTAAATTACGCGCTAATGCTGTCCGTTTGCCTCCCGTGAATACACTTTGGGCTGTCTGAGAACGAATGCCGTTTTGAAAGCGTTTCTAGGATCGTTTGGGTGGACGCGCGAAATTTAAAGCCTTGGTCAAACGAGCGCAACATTTTGATCCAACATCGTCCAACTTTGTTGTGACATGATGTTGGCACCGTTTG
>JBAHVQ010000496.1:1258054-1272168 GCA_036872915.1 Nanipora kamurai | reverse complement strand
AACCTATAAGTTTCCATGTTTGCTTCAGATTATTTTTAAATTTATTAAAATACTCTATATAATAATTCTTCTTAGCTGCAATGACTGTCAAACAAAAACTGGATTTCTTTGTCTGACGACCCCACTAAATGAAGTGAAACTAAGCAAAAAACGTACCAGCGAAATTACACTCTTCTGATTTTTTTTCTCAGCTGCATTTATAACAAGGACTACAGTTAAGAGCTGCGAGTTGTAGGCCTTCTACCCATTAGTGAAAAGCAATGGAGTCAGGTTACTGAATGGATGCAGAACGACAGTGAACATGTTGAGCGTTCAATGCAGGCTACATCGAAACTTGCACATCAAATCACAATCGTTTTGTACCATCGACAAAAATTTACCATATCGACAACAAAAAAAACGGGCTCTCGGCTGCAGTGCCTGTCTATATCAAATATCGCGCAAAACGCCACCTCACTGCCTGTGAAATCTTAGAGTAGATATTTTCTACAATTTTCGAAAGTATTCGCCAAATACTAGCTTTTATGCTTTAGTTATTGGTACCAATCTGTTCTCCACAAAAATACGTATGCATTTAGGTAAAAACAACAAAGATATTTAAATATTTGTGAATCATAACCCACTAAAATGTGTTTTAAGTCTTCAAATTCACTGAATTGCCACATGCATACGTCCTTTTTTGAACATAGAAATTATTCTTAAAATAGCCGTAATTTTATTGACGGAAATTATAGCATTTTTCAGATGTCGCTTAGGTCACTGTGACGTCTTCAAGTAACGTAACCAGTATAAAGAACTTTATCCGTATAAGCCACATTCAAGATATCTTGGATTGGGAGTAAATTTTTAGACGTCCGTTTGGGGCATCAAAATTTCCTCTAGCAATGGCATACATAAAATAAATATGTTCAAACACTTTTAAGGTGAGAATGGTCAGTCTACAATTGCCTGCTCTCTCCACGTCCAATTAACATATTCTTCGGAAGTCAATGTTTTCATTTATTCAGCATCATTACCATATGTAATCATATGACAGCGAGTGCAATGAACGATTTACAGTACTCTTGATATCAGGAAATTGAGCCAGATTTGCACGAGGCATAAGTATCGTACAATTCAGTTCTATTTTCAATTTTCAAAAGTAGTGATAATCCTTAATTGCACCTGCAAAATCATGATTACTTGTTTATAATACATACGATTGTAAATAAAATAAAATTATTAATTGCACACCTTTTAACCAATTAGAATGAGTGATTTTGTCATACATATCATAAAAGGGGAAATATATCATTCACTTCATGGGATGTACCGATGCGTGCATACGATATTTGGCAAAATCAGGTACGTGCCAGAAATTACATGTTGTGAGATTTCTTGCATTAACCACAGAATGTGTAAATACTGTACTAAAATACTTTCAATGCCGTAATTTGTTCATTAAACATAGGAACTGTGATTTTCTTCACCGACAAACATTGCAAAATAGTCGGTTCACGTGTAATTGGACAAAAAGCACTTTCCCTTCACGTGAAAAAATCGTTTTGCATTTAAGATTGGCTGGGGAACTTCCGAAAGACGTTTGCACATGGTCAGTTTTGTAGATAAGTCTCTATAAAATAAACAAGCTCTCGAGGTCAAGGGCATCGTCGAGAAAGCAACGACAGCGTGTTTACATTGCATAGGACACTACATTACTCGAAATGTGTATCAATGCCTGAGTAAGGACGTAACTTACAAGACTTGTTCACCAAAAAACAAAAACAAAGATGCATACCTGAACAGATGACAATGTAACCGCACCAGCAAGACAAATTATTGGATAAACGGGAAAAAGAAATCTCTCTTCCTGTGGGAAAAAGTGCAATTTATGTTTTTTTTACAGCAGTTAAAATTTTTCGAAACAGCTGAGCATAAAGGAACCCAGCATGTCGTGATTACAGAATTTCATCTTTATATTACCATGAATGTGAGGAAGGGATAACATGTGTATCTCTTCTTGAAATTATCTTTCCCCAGCAATAATCGACAAGCAATCCTTCATCCAGAGCCGGAAGTAACAGAAATGAAACCCACTAATTTACAGATCTCTTAGTCGAAGACAAAGTGACAGGTTATCACATTGCTTATCGATTTAGTAACTGAAATAAGCATATATACACAACTTTTGCCGTAATGTTCGCCAAACTAGAAATATACTCCTTTTAGAAGAAAGTTTCTTACAGATTAGTTCCGTGGGATATGCTGCAATACGTTATCACAAAGAAATCTACATCAGTAGTACTTGTTCTATAGCTGGGTTTTACTGCCTGTAACTGAGATTGCCTTCGGTTGATTTATGTTCACGTGGTATTAGACAAATCTATTGTATACCGCCCGGGCAAACGATGCAACAATTATCGATCGTTCGGGCTACAAAAGCTCCGCAAAAATCTAGTTAAACAGCCTTAATTCGGTGAAAATCCAGCAAAAGCAAAGCTACATAACAAAACCATGCATGTCACCCACTACGTGCTGTAGCTTTATACCGATGTGAATCGTAGTACTTCAGTTAACATCTCGAAATTTCTTGGATCAGTTCGGTAACGTATTCAGTCGTCACTTGATTCTTGCAAAACCAACCAGCCATAAGAAGCCGCCTGCATGGTATCTCTCTGACTTTCTACAGGTCCGCAGACACAAAAACAAAAACTCAAAAAACAAACTCGCATAGCAGTAGAAATGTAACCTCCGTTCTTCTGAGTAGCTCAATAGTTCGAGTATCTCACTGGTGATCGGAAGGTACGAGTTTGATTTCTGATTCTTACTCAAAACTTATTCTAAATATCACCGTCAACGTGCTTTGTATATCATTAGTCCAATACGACCGATTGTATTCTTTAACATACAACTAAACAAGACGTGATTGAAAATGACGAGAAACCGGAAACGATCGTCGAGTACCGTCCATCTCCTTGTATTCGCTATTTGATTGGTTCCAAATGTGGAACTATTTCTTACTTTCAGGATCTTCGCAACAGAATCAAAATTAATAATTTTTTCAACAGACAATCTCCCATTTCACGACCAGGTGTCACGAAAAGGTTGCCATGCACAGCGAGTGTTGAGGCAACAATTAAAATCGGAAGTGCTGAATAACTTGTGCCACGTACCTTGTGGGGTCTTGTGAAGAAAACTACGATCCACAAATACAGGCCAACCAAACATAACAGCACACGAGGAGGCATGAAAACTAACAACGGACAAAAGCCAAATGAACAAGGGCAACGTAACCAAAATAGAACAAATAAAAATTCATGCTTCTTTAAAGTGCAACTGTCGCCCAACATGGAAAATCAAGAAAAAGGTAATTTTTGAAAGTATATTTAGAGCAAAGTGAGTATATTGATAATGAGTGTGAATGCCGAGTATTACTCTTAGCTCATCGTGCCTGGCTGAGAATTAGTAAAATAGAATTTCAATTATTTAGCTTTTCCGAGTATTTCTGTTATCAAATTTATAAAGAGCATAGCATAAAAGAAGAATGTTACCCTTAACACCCTACTAAGTACACATAGATAATTCAATATTGGAAATCTCGACTTAACAATCAACTGATCAGAGCCTTCATTCTTTGGAGATAGCCATGTCAGTTAGTTGCTGACGTCTACCTAGTCATACAACTAGCTCAGTCGAACACCGAAATAGCGATGTTTTTTATGACATTCTATTTGATATTCCCTAAAATGCCAGAGTTTAGAAAAAAATATAACAAAAATAACACAATATTTCTCAGGAAAATTTATAGACTTTTTTGGTGTAAGAAGAAATTTTGGAGTCAACCCTTTCTCAGCAGCACCTCTCCCTTTGATGTGTAAAATCGTCTAGTGTTAGCCAGAGTAAGTTAATAGAAGTCTTATACCACCGCGAGAGTTTAACACAACTTTAGAGCTAGTTTGATGCGTTTTGTTAAGAAAATTTTGCTCCCGCGATCAAGTTAATTTGGACCAGTCTAATTATTTTTCTCGTAGTTTTTGCTGAAATAGAAAATATAGATCACTGGTTTTAGTCAGGAGTTACAGGAGCTATTAAGGATATTAAAAGCCTATTAGAAACTTTTTGCTAAGAAAGAACCAGGCGGGAATCGTAATCGCGCTATGAATATACTGTAACTGTTGAGCACAAAACACGAAATACAGCAGTTTAATATAAAATAAAAAATTTCCAATAGAACTATTGGGTGAGGCTACGAAACATCAGTCCTATTAAAAATTGTTATATCCCATGTCAAATGGCTTTATTTCGTATTTTGTGCTGAACACCTACCGATCGTTTGCACATGTCACGGTGGCCATCTTGGTTGAACTTCAACCAAAGAATCTCATTAACTTCAACTGTACAATGTGAGCCAAAAACCCGCTACCCTAGTCATGTTTCGTTAATTTTTTTTTGCAAATTACCTTTTGTACAGCAGGTGATTTCTGAAGAGTAACCATTATAATTTTTAACAGGGTAGTGTTTTTTTTTTATACACACTGTATATGTGGAACTTAGGTGGCCGCCGGTCTCATTCTCATCGTAATCTCAAGCGATTGATGGCAAACCATCTAAATACATATGAGAAGCTGTCATCACGTTGCCATGGCAACAGTTTAGACTTAAATGGCTTCAAAAATATTAAAAGACTATTATCATTTTAAAATCAAATATTAGAATTGATACTTCTCAATGCATGGATTTCTCTCGTATGCGCTCGTTTAGTGTTTAAGATGATTTCAAAACAAAACAACGGGTCAGTATGTTTATTCACACAGAATAACTGTTTATTTAATAACACAGAAAAACTGTTGAACAGTGATAAAATACGGAAAGAGAAAAGACTTCATGGAAAACAAGACTTTCATAACACCACAAGTATCCTTTTGTTTATAGGGTGCTTATCAATAACTATTCCCTTGCACGTGGAATCAGACAAAAATCGCTTCGGTCGTACGTTCATCGCACACATCTTAGATAAGCAGTGCTAAAACTCGGCCTATTTGGTCATCATTTTCCACAATTTAGTGCATATAACAAACTTCAAGGAACGATGATGGTTTAGCTCTTTACAAACCGTGGACAGTCCCGAAACATTTTCCTCTTGCTAATGCAAGACGGTATTACAGGAAGATCTACTGTCATGAAAGATTTAAAAGGAATCAATCTCTATCAAGAGGCTTAGTACTTTACGCTAGTTAACGTCAGACGATTTTATCGTTATTTGGTAATCTATCGATAGAAAAGAGTTTAAGATTTGCTATAGCACGTTCTTAGGCCTTGATCATTAATCTCACCGTCTTTGCCTTTGGTCTTGCTGGCATATAACTGCACGAACATCTAGAATTTACAACAAAAAATCGCTGTTAGGAACTGTTAATCGAATCAGGGGTTAAGAACCATGAGCAACGATTTATCGTGCGGAAGCACTTTCCTTCAAAACGCTTGTCTTTACTCCAGTTCTGAAACAAAAGTCTGGGGAGGGTGTTATAAAGTCTTCGTCGATTGATAGAATTTCTACATTTTATGAGTACAGTGTTTGTAAATAAACATAAAGAGAATCACTTTTTTTTCCGGTAACATTTACTTAACTTTTATCACAAGCACTGTGTGCTGCGATTTGCTATAATTTACTTTCCAACTTGGTGGTCATTTCTTTTCCTGTTTTATGGTTATAACAAATACTGTACTTGTGCTGACGCTTTTGCCTTGTCGGCAGAGAGCCATCTGAAATTCACGACAAAATGCTAGATGCAACGATCTGACTCTTTACGGGCACACAAATCAAAACAATACTAAATATACTTACATAAACCGGAATAGAAACCAGGGCCAACAAGAATATAACATTAAAGTTAAGAAAGCCGTTGATAAAGTAGTAGGTCCAAGGCTCTGTCCCTAAAGATAAGTCATAATTAACCTTTGCCTTCTTATTTACATACAATCGTAATTTTAAAGATGCTTCACGACTTCAATCCTTTATACTTATTTTACCTCAAAAGGATATTACCAAAACTATTTTTTACAGTAATTTCATTAGATGTACAGTCTTAATATCTTTACATAACATAGACTAATGGAGGTGCAGGGAGGGCAACGACGTTCTCGTCCTTGGCGAGGCAGGTTGTTTAGGTGAGGAAGTTGGAATGTATTTTGCCCTCCATCGTGTCGTACATTCAGATATAAAAGAAATGGTTTGTGGAAAACCAAAAGGGTTGGCAAACTACCGTAACTTGAGAGCAGAAAAACTGACGTTTCGAGCGAAGGCCCTTCGTCGGAGCGACATTTCACGATAGTCTGATATCTCCGACGAAGGACCTTCGCTCGAAACGTCAGTTTTTCTTCAATCAAGCTCCAGCAGTCTCCCAACTCTTTTAGTTTTCTACAAGTCGTGACAAGAAATGCTTTCCTGTTTTTGTCCTCATTCGAGTAATGGATGAATTTGAGTAGTGGGGAGAATACTAAGAAAGTTGGCGATGCTCACGGCTACAGCCTCAAGCAACTTTTACGGTTTCTTTTTCTTTCTGCTTCTTTCGCTGAACTGCCCTCTTGCATCCATGACTCCATTGAAGACGCTAAAGCACAAACAATCCCTCAATTATCTCTCAAAATTATAATCTCTAGTCAAATCATTCGTCCGCTTTTGTTCACAGGGACTGTTAACAATCGATAAGGTTCGGTAAGATAGTCAAAAGGTTTGGGAAATTCACATTCAGCAATTTCACAATACTTTAAGTTGGATTTCCATTAAGTTAACATAGTCGCTCGGATTACTTTCCTTCTGTTTTCTTTCATGAGTTCTCGGGTGGAACTATATAGAAAACTATCCACTCTCACGACAGCATCCCATTCATGGAAAGCCAGTATTACAGGTATTGTGAGGCGGAAATGTGTTTAAATTTTAACTTTAAACCGGGCACACAAGCACGATTCCGCGTATGTAAATGTGGCGCATAAACAGATTTCAATAGATTTCTAAAAGGACGTTGAATAGAGGAGTTCGGTCTAGCAGTGTATCATGGGTAATCAGGAAAAACAACAGGGCCAATCAAGAAAAACAACTTCTAGGGCCGAACTTCTCTACAGATTGAACAATTCATAATTTCTTTCAAGAAATCTGGAAGCGAAAAGGTTAATAAATATAATATAGTGTTCCAGAGATGAGCAGGACAAAGGAATTCACTTTAGCACAATAAATACGTAACAGAAAAGTACCTTACACAAAGTATAATGTAAAACATAATTGCACATTTGCTATAAACAGCGTAAAATTCTTCTAAATCAACCTGATTGGCACAAAGTAATGAAGCCTTGCCGCAACGTTGCCAGTAGTCTTCCCTCATACTGTCTGACGATGTTTACGCAACGTTCCTCCGAACGATCGGTTGCTTACCTGAGCGCAACTTCCCTTTTCACGCTGTTTAAACCTGCCCTATAGTTAATTATCTTTTCAAATTTGGCGAGAATTTTTGCTTTTTGAAGTAGTTGAGAAGGTTACCGAATTTTGGAAACAAAGCAGTGACTGGTATACGATGGGAAGGGAGTGATGTTGTACTCGGGAAGCAGCCATTAGTGGGTAAAGCATTGTGAGACGACAGTGAGAACAGCTCAGCTGAGTCATTCATGGATCTCAAGGACAGATTATCTAGCTCCACCGGATTTCATCATTATTCTGTTGGGAAGATCTTCCTTCCAACAAAATCGATTAGGATATATATATACGGCTTAGCGTACCGCAGGAAATTTAATAACGCACTCCATAGGAAAATTACAATTGTTTGCAACTACAGAAAGAAGATGCGTTCAAACATCTCCCACAGGTTTAGGAAATTCACCTATTGGGGGCGTTCTGTTCAAAAGAAAGTGAATTATTCAAAAAATAATCGTGCTGCTTATTATCTAATTCAACAATTGTGTGGTCTGAGAATAGAAATTAATAAGATCATACGTCTAAAAACTTCCGAGAAGTCACACCACAGTACCTCGTACGAGCGTAGCCCTTCAGCGCTTGGCCTTACACTCCACAAACAATCCTGGTTACAGGCCTAAACTGCACAGGCAATGTTCGAAATTAACGAGATAATTAGTGTAGGGGAATATTAAACTTCAAAGAAATAAATGATTGACTAAAATATGGTTTAAGCATTTACAAGAGTTTAGAGTTCATTTCAGCAACTTAGTAATTCATTCGTAATTCCATCTAGTCTTACCATAAAGATTTGGTCCACCTTTTCCAAAGATATTATAACGGATAATATTAAACGGTGCAAACACTGTTCTTCCATAGTAGTGGGAATCAAAGTACACCAGAGGACACTAAAAGAGAAATGGAGTTAAAATGCTAATTGCAATCAAATAGTTCATTCACACTAGTGCAATTATTATGTCAATTCAACTATCATTTTACATCTAAATTTTTTTTCTGGGGAGTTGTCTTAAGGATTTTGGTAGTGGCCACTATTTTCTTCAAGTGGGATATTTAGTCTTATTGTAGAAAACAGCTGCCCTATTCCTCTAAACAAATATTGTACAGTTCCCCACTTTTTCTAGTTAAAAGCTTCAACTCACAATAGAAGTTCGCATTTGGTTGTTTTATTGCGCAATCGACTTGTTCATACTTTTCTAGAACTACGGCAAATGTAGCTTGGCAAAAACAAAATTATCATAGACTTTCGAGGTTGATATTTATTATTGAAAAAAGTCGCCAGTTTCGAAAATAAACAGCACCAACATCGAATGAATGCTCACATCCAAACATCAAACAAAACAACTGTTCGAACAGGCTTAAGGGCAAAATACTTTTGTGAAAAAAAGGAACAAATAGTTTTCTGATCTATGTGCATTTATCTGAATCAGCGAAAACATCATGAACCAGAAGACGATGTAAAGACTTACATACCATTAAAGAAACAAATGATATCGCAGACCATTGAATAAAGTATGCAAACCGCCTCCTTTTCAAGACCAAATCCCATGCGATAGGAACTCTACGGGAAAAGACAAGTTATATTTGTTAAACATTTATATCCAAAAACAATAATAGCAAAATAGAAAAGTGTAGTTCGTCTCTAGCAAAAAAAAAATATAATAATATCTTACTAAACTGTATTTATGACGTAAAGCTGCGTTCTTACCCCAGCAGTGCACTAAAAGGCCAGCCAATGAGAGCTGCAGCAGCAATGCAGAAAATTGCGATCTGTTAAAGAGGAGTTAGACTGGAATGATTACAGTAAATGCAAAACTTCATCATTTTTACCAATGGAGAATAGTCCCACGTTTCTACTGTTTTCAATAGATTAGTGTGGCATTTTGACTGTTCTGCTAGTACTCTTTCTCCTCTGATATATCAATTTTCCACACACATTTATTTGCCACAGTACACGGTGAAACATACATATATAATCTATAAATATATCAGGTACACTAACCTAATCGTAAGCAAAATCACGAGGAAGTAACATCGCCGTGTATTGTTAAAGGCATGTTTACACTGGCGATTTCTGCTGCGATTTTTCTCACCCTGATGCAGGTGACCGAATAGATTCGCTCACCAATGCACTGGACCGTTTTTTGCAAAGCTTTATGGCCGAGTACCTTTGCGAGTGAGTCCATTCGATCACATGAGTCAGGATGAGAAAAATCGCAGCAAAAATCGCTAGCGTAAACGGGCCTTAACATACGAGCTTCCCCTTACACGTATAGGAGTAACGCGTTAAAAATAGGTAGGCAATGCGTACATGTGTCTGTTGATTTCCATACAATAGCTACTGATGCGAAATTTACAGTAGGGATAAATGAGCTAATTACAAGAAAAAAACGTAACGTGTTGAAAAAACATCCCCTTATTTCCTGTACACTTCGATATCAAGAGCCAGAATACAATAAATTAATCACCCAGGAAGTTAAAACTTTGCAGTCATAGCAAACTGTTATATTCTTTTCTATCACAGACTGTTTTATTTATCTTAAGTAAGATCTCAGTGTCTTAAAGGCTTAGACCCACCGCGATAGGGTATTTTCTAACCGAAGGCTAGATGCTAATCGTAGTCCTCCGCTATCACTATAGGGCCCTCTTCGATTACTTTCTATTCAGAGCTGGCTGTGATAACCAGGGCATGTCAATCCTGGCGACTACGCAGCGCTATTCAGTCTTCGAACAATCTCATTTAAATTTTATCAACCGAATGGCGGCCTAAGATGGATTACTTAGCACTTTTATAATTTCAAGCAAATCATTAATAGGTAAGTTTACGTACTGAATAATCACCCATGAACCAGCCACCATACGACAACATAATCATTACCATTGCAAAACTACTGGGAAGAAACGCTGTAAGAGCATAAAAAATAGGAACGATCCATCATCACCAAACAGTTAAAAATACTAGAAAAAGAATTAAGTCTAAAAATTAGGGTGGAACACATGACCTGGTAAAAACAAGACAAATAATCGAAATCACTCTCTAAATAAAAGAAAGCCAAATTCTTAGAATTCTGACCGCCCGTCAACTGTTAACCGTGGTAGCTTTTAGTCATACTTTTTTTTTTATGACATGTTTATATTGTGTTTTGGGACATAAGGTGTAGATACCAAAGACCTACGTAGAGCACGTTGCAGAAACAAACAGAGGAAAATACTGTAGCAACAGGGTTACGTTTGAGGTCCGAAGTTAAGCCCGGACTGACAGGATTCGAAGTTGGATGGGTGTCCACCTTGAAATACCCCGTGTTGATTTCAGGGCTTGGAACCCATGCGAGTAAATTTGTTGGTTCCCCCGTCTTTCTCCCTCCGTAAAATCAACTGTAGCTCAAACGATTATAGCTCGTCTTGTAGGGGTCCTCGAGTTCTATTGCTTTTCCACGTGCCTACGGCGAATCGCTAAATAAATAAACAAATAAATAAATCTTCAAGGATATTATACTCGTGCACTCGTCAAAATTTTTCTACCCTTCCATTATTTTTTTGAAACTTTCCTATTTTTTATCAATACGCATGCGTATGTTTCTGAAAACGATCTAAAATATAGGATGCTGCGTGGACAGTATATGAAACAGCGTAGAAAGTTAAAAGGTTGGTAGACTGCAGAACGTAGGTTGAAAAATTCTGAGGTTTCGAGCAAAGGTCCTTCTTAAGAGTGCAAGAACACATTTCACTCCCTGAACAACGGCCTTTGATCTAAACGTCAAAATTTTTCGACATAAGTTCGGAAATCTATCAACCTTTTAACTTTCTCTTTGTGCTTCAGAAGCTTTTGGTTGTTTTTATCAACTGATCATTTGTGTGACGTACGAGAATTGAACATTCAGAATTTGTGATTTATCATTTCAATGGTAAATTTTGATCCGTATCTACAGTCATTAAGTTTTAATGAAACAATTCTCCAGAGTAACGTCTCCTAGTCTCAAATGGGTAAACAAACTGAAAAACTGGAAAACGCGTCTCTTTTCAGGGAAGACTGGGCAACACCAAAACTTCATCAGTATCGTTTAAGTAGTATAGCAAATTTACGGATGAGTTAATTCAGTAAATTTTTTTAATTGTGACAGTGGAGCCTTATCTTTCACTGGTCAGTTAGCGTAGTGGACTTTACCCTGGTTTGAAGTCAGCAAAATGCCTAATATAAAATGTCGAATTAACGAAGGATTTTTTTAAAGATAAATTAGTTTATTTCATAACTAAATTTCTGGCTAGATTCACAAGGTTGCGGGCTCGAGTTCCGTCTGGAGCTCGGTGTTTTTCCGAGTCCTTCGCTTACCGCAGTTTGAAAAGCAATATAAATCAAAGCATTTAAAGATAACTTTGTTTTCTTGTGAGAGAAAAAGGTCAGTCTAGATGAAAACTGACATTTCATCATCATTCTTGGCAACCACAAGAAGAAATATTGCAATTTGAAGAAATTGCTCGTGTCCTTTAAAGGCTAGGATCTAAATGGTTAAAATTCCCTACATTAAAGTCTTCCTTCCTAAGATTTACCGTACAGACTGTTCTAATCATGCAAATACAAAGCATCTCTGGCTACTCTAATTTGAAACAAAATTTTCACTTCACTAAATGCACTTTTAGGCTCGTTTACACCTGCAATCTTTTTCCTGGCGATTGTCATCTTGGTGTACGCGTTAAACTCACGAGAGCCAGGGATATTTCCAAGCATTCTAGTCTACAACTGTTTTTTATAAGAAGATTGAGTTTATTTAGTTACTGTGAAGTGTGAGCCCTTCTTGGGGGGCTGGGGAGGGCATGCCCAGCAGAAAATAACATTGAATTTTTCAAGCCCTAGCCGTGCATTTCCGGCGCTCTCTTAGAGGAATTTGTTTTTCCACAAAAAACAAAGTGACCGCTAAGGCAAGAATAATATGTGGACAATTTTTGAAGCCAAAGTATGTTGCATGCAAAGTGACTGAACTGAATTTTGTTGCCAAATGTTAACGTACGTATCTCGCATAATCTTTATTCTTTGCCATACATGTACATAAATAATGAGTATAGTATGTCTTGTTTGTACTAACGCTGTCGGGGAAAAGTACTGAAAAGAACTATGCCTGGATTGATCACAGGTTATACAGTCTTAGCAGTGCAAGCCTCGTGGGTGCCATTATGTTGTCATAACATGAAGTAGTAAATTTCCCGCTGGCCACGAGTAGCGCATTTTGACTGCTTGCCGCTGCATGGTATCGAACGTCCATGTTATGGTACCCTACTAAACCTTAAAAAAAGAAACTCCTGATCCCAGTTATCTTTTAGGGATGGATTTTTAGGGATGGATTTTTAGGGATTTTTACTCTCTTTTTTACAGCTAAAAATATACATCTGTTACAATTTCCTCCAGGTGTATTGTGAAAAAATAACCACGGAGGAAGATTGAGTTTCAAAACTCAATCGTTTTTACTACCGTGTATCGGTGGTAGGAAAGTACTTGAAAATATCCCCGAAAGCGTAGATGACAAACTGGAGAGAAAGATGTAAGCAAATGTCTGGCTACTTTGTCGGGGGGTTATTGCATAAACCGGGATGACAATCGAAAGGGACAAAGTCGCACATGTAAACAGGACTTTACTCTAACTTATAATTTTGAGAAACGAAATTGCCTCGTAACAAGTAGTTTTAACACTTCAGTGCACCCCCCGAGTCTTGATTACTAAGACTTGCTATTCTAAAATACCAAGATGTGATAATCGAACAGGTGGTTCAACACTGCTTTAACCTTCCGGTGTAAAAATTAGCACTAAACACTGTCAATAAATAAGTTTTACGTTTCACCTGCAGCTGAAATATACATTCCACTTCCAAATACTAAGCAGAACAACATTATTCTCGCAACGTGATTTCCAAATTGTTTCTTCACTCCCCTTAAAAATGAAAAAACACAAAAATACGCGATTGACTTTGCAGCAGCATTGCAATGTAATAACATTTACGGTCTTTAAACAGAGATATTCAGTAGATGTGTAAAATTCTTTTGACAACGCGTCAAGTCAAACATTCATTCAGTATGGTCATTTCGCTGATATGTTTGGATGGATTAATATCACGTTATTTAGCTGCTGAACGTCCATTGAACAGGTAATTGAACACTGTAAGTGTAGTCTCTATCTTGAGACTATGCATAGACATAAGAACTGTGAACGTTCTTGGGAACCCAAAAACTCTACTGTATACACGATATAGCACAACTAGATGGGCGTGTATGCCACTGGTATAAATCACGATGTTATGGGTGCTCCGAATGCTCATGAATGTGTGCGTAGGTGGATCTTGTTGGTAAGTTTGTGTAGGTTGTCAGCATGGGTCTGTTGTTAGTTGGTATGTGTAACCCGTTGTAAGGGGCCCGTAATCGTTGTGATCTGTTAAATGGTTTGGTTCTAAGCTGGTATACCAGCTTTGCACAAACTCTAGTCAATGTTGTGTTTATCGGTGGTTCTGTTTTATGTTGCTCGTTTGTGTTCAGTTAGTCGGATATTCAGGTTTCTGTTGGTTTCGTTGAATAATACTCGAGATTTCTCAATACGCTCACACGAAAGTTTTTCATGTGAATAGATCTCATGGTACTGAACATCACAAGATTAAAAACACCATTGCCGTTCGAACATGCCAATTCCCA
>JBAHVQ010000496.1:1243182-1253214 GCA_036872915.1 Nanipora kamurai | reverse complement strand
ACACAAGGATGTTTTGACAGGAGGACATTTTGACCAGACCACATAGAAAGATATGAGACTTATAACTGGGAAATAATATATATGTGTTTGCAAGAAGCCTTATTACTGCACATAATTTGTATAGTACTATAATCTGCTTATCATTGTTATATCGCTTTGTTTTATTCTAGTAAGTGACGTTAGGGCAAGTTTTGACAGCTGTTCAGAATGATATTAACATGCTCCTATTTGTTTTGGCAAGACAAGAACACATCAGACAATATGGGTCTTTTAAATAACTATTTTTATCTAAAGTACATAAATTATCAAAAGCCCTGGGATGTTATAGTACCAGTAGCTGGTTTCACATTTTACTGCACAGTACTAAAAATAGGTACATGTAGGCATACATGTATCTGCATGTTACAACTTGGCATATCTATGATGGCTATGTGTGTAATATCTGCTGCATGTATATAATTCATAGCAAAATGTGACCTCTTCCCACCCATGAAATAAAAGCGCAACCTGATGTGCAACATGTGATGATACTTGATATTCTAAAAGGCTTAGAATCAGGGGTTGAAACTAAAGGTAGCCACCAGCTAAAGACTTGTAAAAATTAGTTTTAGGCTATTAGATTTTGCATTTCCTCGAGCCACTTTGGCTATTAGGAACTCGTAACATCCTGACAAAAATGGCAACTTATCAAATAAAATTAGCCCTTTTCTGAAAGACATAAAAAGTTGATATTTCTAAACCTTAATTTCTTTATCTTCATTGAATCTCACAACCGCGTATTTACCCCTAACCCGTATGACATCAGATTGTAGAATTGTACGGGAAATAGATCTAGGTTAGTAACATATGACAAACGATTAGTCAGCTGGCTAGCAACTAGACAGAAAGTTAGTCTTCAGCCCTGCATATTAAAAGATGTGCACGTGCAACGTAATTAATAAAGTATACCATGTGATTTTACTCGCTACCTTTACCTACCGTTCTTCCATGGTTTCCAAATTTTGAATATGTGATGACAGTAACTTTCCTTTACTTCGTTGTGTCAATCTACTGCTTGACTTTATTTTGGTTCGGCTGGAAGTGGTAGCCATGATTGAAATACGAAAATCAATGGAGTAATGGGGTTACTTGGAGGTACTGCGAGATTTGATTCCGGGTAGTATTGACCAGAAGTCTCACACGTTCTAAAACACTACCTTCTAGCGTTTTTCCTATGCCTTCGGCTCACTAATTTTCGGCTTTGCATTAAAGGTTGTCATTCAAATAACTGACCGAGATTGATGATGCAAAATTTGGAAGAAACGTTGCGAGAGGTGTGCTGTCTTGGCGATTTGGAGAAAGTTAGAATCCTTATTGGTTATGGGGTAAACATAAATTCCCAAAATAAAGTCAATGGCTGGACAGGTCTCCATTGGGCAGCGAAACGAAACCACAAAGATACCATATCTTATCTGTTGAGTAATGGAGCTGACCCAACCATCCGCACGTTCAAGGAAGAGCGTGCCATTGACTTAACGCGAAACAACGAGATCAAGCAACTACTATCAACTGGCGGAGAACAAGTTATCTTCGAAGAAGACGGTGCTTCAGCGCTACCTGGGAATGTTGATTTTGTACCAAACTACCTTCTAAATCCCGAATTCCCCTACTCCGAAAGTACCGTGGAGTTTGCTCGAAAACTTGGTATCCACCAAAGTCCAATAAGAACATCAAACAGCAGCTCTGGAGTCCTCGATAGAAGTGACGCCTTAAGCTTTAGCAACGACAAACAAAAGGAACACCTGGAAAAATCAAACGCAGAGAAAAACAAAGATAATTTAGTCTTGAAGGTTCGAGTGGCGGAGGCAAAAGAGAAGGACTTTGTAGAGATTGAGCTGGACCGAAAATGTATCAGTTTCACTGCCTTAGTTGACGCCTGTCTGAAGGAGTTCGACGTTGAGAGAATCAAGCTGAAGAAAGTTCGGAAAATGCCAAACACTATAGTTCGGAAGGATCGAGACGTCCAGAGGTTAAAACAGTTTCAAGAAATGGAAATAGTTATCGAATAAATTGCGAACACAAGACCAAACTCATTTTGACCCACAGCGTAGAACGTTGAAAGGTTTGTCGATTTGACGAACTATGTTGAAAAATTCTATTAGTTCGACATACGTTAGGCAGTCTACCAACCTTTTGACTTTCTACGCTGTTTTGTATAGTGCCTACTCAGCACCCCATCTTTTTCATACCGCTTTGATACATACTGTAAACCATTCTGGCCAATTTTTATCAGAATATCCAACACAACCCAAGGCTGAACGTTTTGTTATATCACGATACCAAACGAACGCAAATTTTTTAAATCACGTATAAAACATTAAGATAAAATGTATATACAGGGTAAGTTTATAAAATTTTTTACTATCGAACCCAACATTTTCGTCGATATAAACAACATCAGGTTTAAAAACAGTAATGATGATGTCTATACAGATGAAAATTCTTGGATTATAATAAAATTTTTTATAAACTTACGATGTATGTAACTTTTATCAAATGCATTAAGCGGGACATTAATTAAAATCTTTTTATCAAATCAATGCACTAAAACAGAATGTCACTTCTGGAATGTATTGACTCAGATTTTCAGTTATCTGGGTATTCAAAAGTGAGCACGAGTCAGAGTGTCTGTAGATGTACTGAAACCCTTGTAAAATCCGCTGTGATTAAACAACGATACTTGTGGTAAATTATGAAAGCGATAAATAACAAATGACTTTTCCTTAATATTTCCTTAATATTGTCAATATCTTTGGTCGACTCAGCCTGAAACAGGTTTGTACGAATATAGTGAACATTCCAATTTCCGCCTTAACCTCTCAAGAAACGTTACTAACGTCGCTTTTTGCAAGTTCGGTTCAATAAACTTGTCTTGCCTTCTTCACACCAGGTCTTCACGATGGTTAAATCTACACAAAGTGAGCAGGTGTGTGAATGAAATTAGCCATTCAAATTTCTAATCGGTGTTAGACAAAAAAATTTCTCAAGCAAAAAATCTTTGTTTGAAAGCTTCCTGGACCATTAAATAAATCTTCACTAAAATTTGTTGAAAACATTCTTAGTCATTAAATAAGTCAGTTAAACGAGCGTAGGCTTTATGCCGGATAAATCCCACTGGACCAATGGTTTGTATCTGGCATAAAGTCTCGGTTCTCCGTATTTAATTCTTACATATGATATGGATTAGGAAAATATAGTAATATACCGTGTTATATCAAGACATTTATGCCTATTGTAATGTAAGATACTTATATCGTAATATAAGAATCTTGTATATACATGTACTGTATAATCATATGCAAGATTCAGGAATTTATACTGATAAATACCTTACATTTACAGTGAAGTGCATAGCCAAACTGGTAAGGTAATTTGATTTTTTGCTTAGCAAAATCTTGTGTCCATACACGATTAAGTATTTTCCTTTAAAGTTTATAGCTACAGCTTGTAGGGAAAAGATTCTGCGATCTAAAATTATTAAGATCTATCAGTTTAATTTTGTATTTTCCTCTATAAATCCATGAAATTTGCACAACCCCTAAGAATTTAGATTGAGTCAATGCGGAATGAATAAGATAAGTTTGTAAGCTCTCAATCCTCTCTTAACTGGTTTACTTATATTTGTCATATCAACAATCATGTAATAATAACATATTTAATCCCTGATGGTCGTCATAATGAAAACGAACATAGAACTTCTCGACCGACATTCCTCTTTGGTCCTTTCCATACTTCAGGAAACTCTTCTTTGAAACGCTTTCTGAAGGACGTGATTGTGCGTCCAAACTACTACTTAAAGCACTTCCTTCATTTGCTAACAATGTGAAATGTGAGTCGATCAAGTCTTATGGCTCAGCGTCTCACAGGTCATCAGAAAGTTGTGGGTTTGAGGTCTAGTCTAGGGCCCAAAATACGTTTTCTTGAGGAAATGAACTCTTTTTATTTTAATAAGCACTGCATAGACAGAATTTACAACGAGTGGTAAGACCAAAGAGCAGGGAAGCTGCTAAAAATTAATGTTCGTAGTACTGATGTTTCGAGCGAAGGACCTTCGCCAAAAGGCCCTTTCACTCCGGTGAAGAATGTTCACTCGAAAAGTTAGTTCTGTGTACTTTAATTTTTAGCAGTTTCCTACCCTTTTACACCAGTGACGTACTTATTTTAATGACGGCATAATGGCAGTCCTCTGCCCTTTCTTTTTAATAAATCCCGACGATTCAGAGAGTTGCTTTATTTTAAGGAAAAATTCTAGCCAAAACAAATTCGCGTTATTTGGGTTGCGCAAATATATGGCGTTTTCCATTTTCACAGTAAACTCGGTAAACTATAGGACGGCTTGTCTTTAGAGCTACCAACGAAATTTGAAACTCTACGATCCAGTTTACAACTTAATGTTACACAATCGTCCGTTTAGAAGAAAAAGAACTTGAAGGCATTACCAACCCTGTAATACCCAACGAAATGAAATGAACGATGGCCCGATACTATTCAAAATATTCGATACTACAGATACCATGACTTTCAAAAATCGATGTCACACACTCGTGAGAAGCTGTGATTACCATTACGTTTACACGATGCCGGTACCATACGAAGACTGGAGTAAATTATCCCTCTTAGGCCATCTGTACTCGATATACCAGCACAAAAATGACGTGGAGAACACTAAATGAATTGTTATCAAACCGTACCCGTACGAGCCGTTTACAAGGTACCAGTTTCTGTGCCGGTTCCATTTCAAACCGATTAGGACTCCGTCTTTATTCCATACTGTGTTCATGTCATTTTTGCGCCGAATCCGCCGATATCGCGTAAACGGAAGCCCTAAACGGCATTGCTAATTGTAAAAAGTTTTTAGTGCTGCACATTTTAATTCAATAACCACGCCCGCCCTCTAATACCAATACATCACAAGAATTTTTTCAAGCGCAAAAGGGTTTTTTCAAAGAAAAATAGAAAATAATCTACCACTGATATGCCAAAGTGCCAAACCAATGGTCATCAGTAACACTATGAAGCCTTCAAGCCCGATAGGACCCACATTAACGTGAGTGACGTAAATCAAATAATTCTGTTTCGCATCCGCGATGTGGGATGTTACTTTGATGTGAACAAACTCCCACCACAAAAGCCAATGAACGTATTGTTGTTTTAAAAACAAAATCCCTTTTAAGACGATCTTGCACTTAGTACGAACATATATTTGTGCTGAGAAGTCAACTATAAATAAAACGGTCAATTACAACTTTGAATAGAATATAAAAGAATATCACACAAGATTATACTTACAATTCGGTGAGAGATTAGTTTTCTACTTTAATCAAGGTTTTTTGTCAAGAGTATTATTTTCTTTGAGCCTAGATGATGCTTCCTTTGTCCCCCTGCTCCCCCAAACTAGGGTTCTTTTCTTTTTCTTGCGTCCGTTCCCAATCTCCCCCCTCAGTCGCACTACTTTGTTTATTAATTATTAAATTTAACTAATTAATATCAACCATGTTCAGAACAAATTCAAATCCATTAATTTCAAAAGTTTTATTGGATTTTATTAATCAAGAATTTATGACAACAAATTTTATCACTGAACATTTTTACTGTTTATCACTGTACAGTTTCACTTTATCACTGCACGCTAAAATTAGGTATGCTAAACGGTAGATTTTGGTTACGTTTTCAAATCGTACCGGCATCAAGTGAAAGGCGTCTGATGGTGATTAATGGGGCGATACTCCACGTGATTACATAGCCTGTTCATCTGGTCGGCTCCGAAGCTTCCCCGTTTAGGTGGGGGGGGGGGTAGTGCACTGTTTAGGTTCAGTAAATTCACAGATGGAGACATTTTTATATACTCACTGAGATCGATCTGAACCAGTGCGTCCCTCTTTCTCCGGTGATGACTAACGTGGTTTCTACCATAAACCATATTCTGTAAATTCTGCAACTCAGCCAGTGGGCACTGAAGTTGTTATCCAAGCTTTAATATTAAAACATCGGGAACGAGAGATGACATGGCAGATATGAGAACGCTCACGAAGTACTCCCCTCCAGAATGGGCAAAGGTCATCAGGAATATACCTGAGTACTATGTGAAGGTTTGCGTTTACCCTAACTTTGTACAAGTAACTAGAAACCTTCAACTGCATCTAGTACTTTTTTATTGAACAGCTATTTAGGCATTGGAACTTAGCGAAGGGTTTGTTGACATTTTGGTGGTACAGATGCCTTTTGAGAATCTGGTAAAAGCCCCCTCCCCAGAAAAATACACATAGACAGTCACATTAAATGGTCATATAGAATCACATACTTTGGTGATTTGTACGTTGGTGCAAACAGATATTGTGCTAACAGGAAATACTAGCCTGGGCAAACAATTCTGGGTAATTTTTTTTGCCCTTGGTTCATGAGACCCCTCAGGAATCCATGGACCCATTATTGAGAACCCCTGGCCAAGTACATAAGCATTGCCATTGTGCTAATTCACTTACTTGGTCCTACTAGGCAAGTTTCTTGGTCTTCAGATTTTACAGACAGGGATTTTCAGCCTTATAATGTCTTGATATCAAAGAAGTATTGTACCAAGTATTGTGGTGCAAGCTGCATTCAAATTTAGTTATGTCATTAGAACTGAAATTGAGACTTGTATGGGTTAAACACATACACAATCGGTTATAATCAATATATATATATATCAATATAAAATAAATATAAAATATAATATATAAAAATAAAATATATATATAAATTGTAATATAATATATATAAAATAAATATATAAATATATAAAATAAATAAAATAAAATATATAAATAAAATATATATAAAAATGTAATGCAGTGTTTTCAGTTTTATGTGAAGCAGGGCTTGAAATTTCAACCAATACAGTCACCAATATTACCAACATTTCCTTGGTGACTAAAAATTCCAGTTCAATTGCCACTTTGGTGATAAGATTTATTTGCGATATAGATTATAAATTCAAAAATTAAAGTTAAAATACAATTTTTCTAGCATTCTTTTGCTTTTGTTAAAATAAATATGGCCCAAATCACATGTCTATCTGCTGCACACTTATATAAATTCTCCTTCTACACATTTCTACACAATTCCAAAAATCTCACACATCTGCACATAATTCCCATAAAATTTGGGAGCAGAAATTCTCTTGATTTGTAACATTTCTCGCAAATGTTTACCTTCCAAAACAGACAGCAATTTAAAGAAAATGCTCCATGACATTTGTAATTCAAGACTTGAGTTCAAAGGATGCTTGTTTTCAGAGTTTATTTCCTTTTTTTCAAATTGTCAGCTAGTAAGGGTGTCTATGTACTACCTTGCATGAAGTCATTATTGTTTTTCTTTATGGCAGTAACTAGTAGCTTACTAAGAGCTCAGTCATTAACAAAATGGAATGAGGAAATAGCACAGTTGATACAAAATTCCTTTATTTCATGTCTTGAAGTCAGGAAAATATCAACAAACACATTTATTTTATTTAACAAGAAAGATTAATTAGTAGTAAGCTTCTAAAAAAAGTATTGTTAAGGCTTAATGTCTTCCTGCACAATTTGCCGACAGCTGGTTTTTTTCCCTGCACATTTTACCTCTAAAATACTGCACAATATCACACATAATTATAAGCTCTGGTAATGATGATTTTAAACACTTTTGAACTAGATACTAATATTGATTCTAAAAACTGGTGACTAAAAATTTCATCTGGCCAGTAATTTCCTCTTGTTAGTCACCAAAAGGTGACTAAGGGATATTTTTAATTTTGAGCCTTGTGAAGCTATGGTTAACTGGAGTGGCAACCAGCAATGATGCATAACACTTTTCTAAAGGGGTCTTGGGGGCATGATCCCCCCTGGGGAATTTTGAAAATCTGATGTTCTAGAATGGTATTTCTGGCATTTAACAGAAGGGTTTTTCACTATTCAGCCAAATTTCCAGCAAGAAAATTTTGCAGCAAAATGATTTGTGTGAACACTTCACAAGAACATCTGCAAAGAATATAAAGAGTTGAAACTATTTCAACTTTCTAGCATACATACATAACAAATATCTTCTGAAATACCAAAGCTGAGAACTTCTCCACAAGTCTTCTCGAGAAGTGCGATCATTCTTGATGCTCATACAATGAAGACAGACCTAATTTTTGTCCTATCCACATTTTAAAACACAATTACATTGTTGCTGGCTTCTAAGGAAAGAGTTGATAACTTCGGATTTATGAATTAAACTTTTTTTGTACACCTAAAATAAAACTTAGATGCCCCAGGCGACTGGACATGAGTTTCTTCCCTCACTGCTCTGCAGTATAGTGTATTGTACTGCATAAAAGCTTACATCGTTTTAATTACATAACTAAATTTTACTGATACCAAACTAATGTCCACAATGTTATTTCTGCATACAGCTATCCCAACGAAACACACCTATTCACAAATGGAGGTTTTCTGGTATTCCAGAAAAGTTCAATCTTTCAATAAAAAGAGATGATATGACCGGAAGCTCACTATCTGGAAATAAGGTAAATGGGTATGTAAGTTGAACACTACATTGTCTTGTTGTCTTGGCCTTTAGCTAGTTTGATTATGTTGTGAGTTGGTAATTTTTTTGGATTACATCTGTTTTTGTTTTAATTTACTTTACCATGGCCACATGGTAAAATAATTATCAAACAATTATTTAACATTTTTATCATTTTAGAAAAACCTTGGGGAATTCTGAAACATAGTTATCAAATCATTGATTAAGAAATATGAAATGGATTTCTGCATGTGGATCATAGAAATCATAATAAGGCTAGAGGGGACATTGACCCCAGATTTCAGTAAAAATACAGTATATTTGCTTGTTGGATGCCACCATCTTGACTTTTACTAGGGGACAAATGTGAAGCTCAGATGATAAGTTGACATTCCTTTCTGTTTTTCACTGTATTTTCTGCCAAAAGTATATATATATTTGCACTTCATTTCACCTCAAGTTACAGCACAGAATTCATGGGACATTTTCCTTTAGTATAGTGGACAGGTGAGTATGCTCAATTTTGACCCAGGTCGGCTAGTCAAGACGAAACATCTGCCCTAGTCATTTGTTTTTGACTGATCAATCTCATTATCTAGAATTAGACTTTTACTTCTTAATACTACAGTCTGACTGGTCTGATCTTACAGAAAGAAAGTAAAATCCAGCTACATATTGCTCAAATGTGGGTTGAAGGGTTTTGATGATTAAAAATATTATGAAAACAGCCGGTTTTCATCAAAAACTATTTTGATTCTTTATTCCTGAACATTGAGGACTTCAAATAGCAAGAAAGGGTCTGGGGCATAAACGTTTGGTCCCCTATTTACCAAATATTGTCAAATATGGCAGCGCTCAAGTGGTAGTTAAATTTTTGGACCAATGCTCCTCCATTTTTATTTATGATCAGTGGCGTAACTACGGGGGCATGGGGGCATGGGGGCATGGGGGCACGTGGCTCCCACCTGAGGACGGTGCCCCTCCATTTGAAATTTTGAAATTGGAAAAAAAATTACAGAACCAAATTCAGTTGCTAATTTTGCTTACGAAGCATATTTACTCCTAAGTCTAAAAGGAACGTGAATATAACTTGTCGAATTTTTCGACTTTGTTAATCTATTATATACGTATTTGGAGCTGTGTTGGTTCAGTAATTCACCTACCATGTAAATGCAAAATATTGAAATTTACTAAATTTATGAAAACGAGTTATAGCGAAATATATAGTGCCCCATATAAATGGTTATGCCCCCTTATTGTTCAACCACAGTTATGCCACTGTTTATGATCTCCATGGTTTGGATGCTGTGATCGAAACGCGCAAGATATTGGGAGACTTGAGCTAAGACTAGCGTTGAAAAACACGAGCTTCTGCGCGAATATTTTTGGTTTTTCGAAAGTCGACCAATATCCAAAGTAATTGAATGACAGTTTCCATACACGGAAATCCATTTGGTATTTCTTTTA
>JBAHVQ010000496.1:1200975-1224456 GCA_036872915.1 Nanipora kamurai | reverse complement strand
GGTCGCGGGTTCGAATCCCTGCCGGGCCAAGTAGAGTTTTCTCTACTTGTCCGGTATGGTTCATCACTCGGAGTAGCTTTAACATCATTATTCTTCACCCGAGTTCATCTTCTACTCTAGTCACTCCTCTGGTATTTTAATCCGTCCTTCAAAACCCGAGTTACAACTTTACATACCATGCAAAAACAAGACACTGCTTTACTTACGTAAGCCGGATCATGGTGGAGACATGCATCAACAAACTCTCGAAAATTCTTGGTAAACTGGGAATCTAGCTGCGGCGGATTATTCTTGGGAATTAAAAACAAAACTCTCATGGGATGTAGGTCAGCATTTGGCGGCTCGCCTTTAGCTAACTCGATAGCGGTGATGCCCAAAGACCATACGTCAGCCTAGTAAAACATAACATAAATCAATTTCAAAAAATCATTAATATTCAATAGGTATATTGCCCAATTGGGTGCACGTATTTGATCACGAGCCAGGGATTTTATAAAGGATTGCCACAGATCTCAAATTTCATAATTCCCTTAATTTTCCATGACAAATTACAAAAATCCAGACCAAAAGAACAGACATTCATATTCTCAATCGGCCACCGACCTTCCCTTCAGCCGACCATTCCTCCCTTTTTATTGACAGTTTATTTAGGCTACGTTTAATTTCAAGATACAGTAATACAAAATTGTAATTAACCAACTCTAAAATGGGAGCACTGTGCGTTCAAGTTTATTTTTCCATGATTGATCATGTAGTGAATGCAGTAGTTTAAGGTGAAAACTGAAACACGAATAGCAAACAGGGATATCATTGATGTCAAATTTCAAAATTCCCTAACTTTTGACCGTGGTCTTTTTATCGTAATCAGCGTGAAACCTTGCCATTTTGAAAAGTGAGGGGAGGGATTCGAATTCAGGCCCCCAGGAAATATGGAGTTAATGGTTCACACAATGAATGGGCATCTTGCAACTCAGAATTTGAATTGAAATGGTGATTAAGATGAACGTTTTTAGATAAACATTGACGAACAAGAAATTTTGTATAAACTTGTTATCCTACCTGTTATCCTACTGCATTTTGCTCTGTTATTTTAAAAACACGGATAGATTAGCCAAAGTCGAAGAAATGCATTCCCAAGAGACGTCTTTGAAGCTGTCTAAAGGCGCTTTCACACGATAAACTTAAAGTTTGCAAACACAGGTAATAGGCTGGCAAACCCAAGTTTGCTTGTGTGAACGTCGTGACAACAGTTGGCCAACATGTTGGCAAACTGCTAGCGAGAAATAGAACCGGTCTCTATTCTCGCAAACTTTTTAAACATAAAACAGTGAGTGCTGTTTTGTGAGTTGCTGTTTTGTAATCTTGCTTTGAGTGTTGAATGTTCTTTGTGAGTGTTGTTTGTAAGTTTTGTTCGTGAGTGCTTTGTCTGTTTGTTTTTCCGTGAATGTTCGCTCACCATTAGGTCCCTTACTCGGTACCTCATTAGAATATTTCGTCAGCATAGCCTGCAATAACACGTCAGTCGAGCGTTGTTTTTGTTTATATGACGCCACCCAACAATCAGGCTGGTAATTGCTCTGAAGACGATTTGAGTCGACAAGTTGAAAGCTCAGAATGATTTAACTAAAATTGTAGAGTTTCTACAATCTTATGTTCACTTTACCTATTATCACCACGTAGGAGTTAATAAAAGTAGTTACTAAGTTGTGGGAATCTAGCCGACATGTTGCCAACATGTTTCCAAACTGTTGTTACCACGTTCACACCACATACAGTAGACTTGGGTTTGCCAACCAACCAGTGTTTGCAAACTTTAGTTTGTCGGATGTTCGCGCCTTTGAACAGCTTCAAAAAACGTCGCTTTGTGATTGCATTTCCACCGTTATTGGTTCATCTACGGTACCCGTATTTTAAAAGTAACAAAGCTTGAAGCTAATTAAAGCAACATATTTACACAAACTAGTGTTTTTTAAAACACTAAATATACTCAGTATATTATGGATGCCGAGCACGATTGATTAGTTCATGTGTATGAATCATTTAAAACTTGATACAAATGTGACGCAATCATGAAACCTTTAACGACCTACTTTTGATATATCCTTCGGAAAAATCCTTTTTTAAAATTGTGCAAATTCACCGTATTTGAGGAAATTGCAGAAGGAATAAGTTGCCTGGATTGGAAATCAGTGGTTTACCAGCAAGCAGCAGACTTTTTCCCATCAAGATCTGGCCATTTTGGCTGTAAACTATTTAAATTGTGCTCATAATTAAATGAACAGGATTTCGGTATTCTTATTGAAAAGGTTTAGTACAGAGGTATGTCGAAACATTATTACTTTATTTTTAACTGTCCAGTATTAAAGAGAAACAACATGGACGAGCTTGGCTTCTGGACCACTCGTAAAATTCTTATGAGCCTGTATAGGATATTTAAATATTGATAACTAACACGGTTTTGTGAATTCTTTCAGGTATTAGACTGCCCTAAAGAAAACGAGATACACCTGGCTATTTCTGGGATAATATAGCAGTGATTTCAGTCACAACGCTTGAATTTATGATATAAAATATCACTAGAGCACTGGAATTTTTTTGCAAGAATCGAAAAAAAACCGTAAACGCAAATGTACGAATGGTTTGGAAAATTGCAATACCCTTGAATGACTTGAGCAGAAAGACTTTAGTGGCTAAAAGACTAACAGTTAAGAAGGGGGAAAAGAAGCGTTAAATGAATGAGGTTATCAATTACAAGCTACATACATACAGTAATACTTTCCTTATTCCATTTGTTATTAATTGGTTCTTTATTTGAAAAAGTATTCGGCTTCAATTTGTTTCCCTATTTTGTTTTCAACACAATCTAATCTATAAGTTTTTGCTACATTTTCAGGGAGTACTAAATTAGGCTGGCAGAGGTTTGATAATTTTGAGGGCTTTTCACTGAACGTTTTTTTAAACTTAATATTGCAGTCAAACGAAGTTCATCCTTGCCCAATATAATCTCACCTAAAGTTTAATACAGTACCTTTGAGTCGTATGCTGATTGTTTAATTACTTCTGGAGCCATCCAAAAAGGAGTTCCTACGAAAGTGTTTCTTTTGATCATAGTGTCAGTAAGTTGACCAGCAACTCCAAAATCTGCAAGTTTTACATCCCCATGATCAGATAGTAAAATATTTGCAGCTGTAAAAAATAGAACATATAAGAGATGTAAGATAGAAAAGAAGGTTCTCTACTGATTGCCTGTAATTATATATAATTACATACAATTACAAATACCAGTTACAACAAAAGGAAAAAAATTATTAGTACATGACATTGTAGGATCAACTAAATGACACATCTAAGAAATGCAGTAGAGTTACATTCTTCCCTTTTTGTAAGCACTCTCTGGAAGAAATTTTATACAAACATACTGTAGTCTTGAAACAAAAAAATTCTAAAAATTGGTAAGGATCCCAAATAGGGCAGATTTAAACATGAAGGAGATTTCTGGGCAGTGTACTGACTATGGTAAATTGCCCTGTTTTGAAACTGAATTTTACATAGGGTAGTCTAACATGCATACACAGTAGAACCTGAGTTTTGTAACCACCCTTGTTGCCAGGCAAAAGTGCTCGTAAATGATAGGTGGCTGTAAATGGCAGTTACAGATGTGACATCATGGGAGCCATATTGGAAGAGGTTGCAATGTTTATAATATAAATAAAAGCCTGCTTTGTTATATTGTTATTTGTTATTTAATATAGAACAAAAGCCTTCAAAAAAACGTGGAATAAATTTCAAAATTTTTCCGCTGAAATGAAGGAACAGTTTCAACAGATACTTCTGAGCAAAACACCAATGGATAAATGCTAACGTGCAGTCACATTTCCAGCGACATACAGAACGTAAAAAGCAAGAAAGTACAGGAAAACACGTTTCCTTTGATGCAATATTATATGGAAAAAAAGACTTGAACTGGTGAAAGTTTGCGGGACATAATTATGACGGAAAATGCGCAAAGTTTGTTGAGTTCATTGGTAACCACTTCCCTGCTTCCGAGCATGCTTTTAAATTGCGTACATGTATTTGATTTGAAAAACAAGCACTCATTCCATGCAACTTGTGGAAATTGTGACGGTTTTAAATTGAGATGGTCACTCATAAAAGGTAAATTTTGTCTTTGGGATGCTAAAAAGTGGTTCGCTGGTCGCATTTGCCAGGTGATCACTCATTCCAGGTACATTTTAACTACAAATCGTTTGTGCCAGAAAAAGTGGTCATAAACGGCAGGTGGTCGTAAACGGCAGGTGGTCGTAAAACAAGGGGTCGTAAAACTCAGGTTCTGCTGTACTGTACAACCCTCCTCTATATCTCCAGTACCTTTAATATCTCTGTGAATTTTCTTTTCTGAATGAAGATAATCCAAGCCTTTGAGTATCTCTCTCAAGATTGTTGCAATAGCCAATTCATCAAATGGTCCAGATTTTAACTGGAAAAAAATATATACAAAAATGAGATTATAAGCAGGCAAAGGCATAGCAAGGCTTTCCATTGCGAAGAGGAAAATTAATGAAAACTGATCGCAGTCAATGATAGTCACAACATGCCTGCCATTTCAAAATTGCAGAAAAATCTAGTTTTGTTAATTGCACTGTTAACAAATTTCTCCCTGTAAAAGTAGTCAATATGATTATTTAAACATGATTGCAATGAACAACTTACAAATGTTCAGTACAAATATAACCATTCATGAGTTGATGCAAGTAAAATGTAAGTATGCAAGTGAACATCTAGGGTAGTGCCAAAGATTTACTGTTTCAGGTGTTATTATCAGTAATGAGGAGCTTAACAATGGAATATGGTGCACATTGCCCTTGCTTTGACTCTGTGGTCCTAATCTACTAAAATTTCAGTTAGGAAAACTGTTTTACAAAAACCATAACCAGCCAATAATTTCAGAAAATATAAAAGAAAGCAACTTCCAAAAAAACAAGGTCATCTTTCAACTTAAGATTTAAGTTAAGAAAAAATGAAAGCAGTGAATTGGTGATATTTTGATTTTATTACAAAATTATCCACTTGGTCTGAAGATGATTTTGTAATAAAATTGAAATATCACCAATTCACTGTTTTCATCTTTTCTTAACTTAAATCTTAAATTGAAAGATAACCTTGTTTTTCAAAACTGTTTTGCCTTGTTGCACCATTACATAAACTTGATTGGTAAAAATTATAAAATTTTGATGTACATGTACCATATTTACCATTAATCCAATAGAAAAATTACGTGCTCACGATCTCATTGACTAAATGGAAACTCTTTTGTCATATTTCTGGCTGTGTTCAATAAAGCCCTTTTAACTATGAAATAACACATCTACATTTGGAATTTTCTTCTTAACTGGACTGAACAAGCAAACTTGGATTTTGATTAACAAGCAAATATAATTGTGCAATCAACTGGTTAAAACTGAATAGTACCTGAGCACCTAATAGCACCTAAAACAAAGGAAAAAGTTGTCCTCATATGTGTATGTGTGCCTAATAAATATCCAGCTTAAGACTCAGGTAGATAGCAATGGCCAAATGCAATCTATGCATCAGATTGCCCACCCAAAACCATTTCTATAATCTTCTAATCTCAGGTATGATTGTCACATGTAATCGACAGTACAACTCTTACCAAATCTAAAGCCGAACCTCCTCCAAGATACTCCATTATAATCCATAAATTGGTTCCCTAGAAAATAATTCCAGATCAAACATGGGCTATAAGGATCTGAAGTCTAATGATTTATGTTTATTCCATGAATGACAGATACTTCAACATTGCACCATACTGTTGAGAAAGACATAGTGAGTTAAAATGCTTTCAGCAGTGAACAAATCCACTGTCCTACATATCTAGTTCTGGTATCAGTTGTATAAAAATCTTACTGACAATCAAATCACCTTTAATATTTAAAGCACCATCAACCCTTTGTTGGCCATGGTTGCCATTTGGTAACTTTAGTTATTAAATTTAAACTTTTTAATGCCAAAAGCATTTTAGTTGTCAAAAAAAGACTTCCTGCAAACCCAAACAATAAAAGGTTAAAATAATTTAACTCTTTGATTCAACCAGTCATACAAAGGTTTCCAGTTGGAAAGAAAAATAATGGATTCAACAAAATTCATGATATCCCACTGTTTACTTCTTCAAGTTAATTGTCCAGACCAAAACAAATCACTACATTTCATGAAAGATCATGATTTACCAGTAAACACGGTGTTTATCTTACAGGTGATTTTTGAACTTAGGTCAAACTAGATTTACCTAGGTGAATTTTAGAATTCACCTAGGTAAATTTTTTAGTGATGATTTGGGTTAGGGTTGGGGTTAGGTTCATGGTAAGAATTACGGTTAGGATTTTGGTTAGGGTTTAGCGTTAGGGCTTGATGTCATCCCTTTGTTTTGCATTTTGTTCTGTCCTTATGCTATTGTACAAACTGCAGGAGATTACCACATGTTCTGAAGATGCAGGAGGTTTTGCAAATAAAATAATAGCAAGAAAACTTTTCATGGGTCCATTAAAGTTTTTTTGCTGGACTTTAACATATACTTTTAATAAAAATAAGGTGTTCAGTTGGTTAGTGTTATCTCCTGTTAAGATCACAAAACATTCCTTGAATGCTGAGCAACTAATTCAACACCAAAAACAAAGAGCCAGAGTACAAAAAACCAGTAGTACTGAATGCTGAACTCTAAATTTGTTCATGTGGGAGCTTGGTATACAGTAGAACCTGAGTTTGACAACCACACCAGTTGCCAGGCAAAAGTGGTCGTAAATGACAGGTGGTCGTTCAAGGCAGTTATGATGTCATGACATGGCATCCATTTTGGCTTACATTCAATAACTTGATAATAATTAGCATAAAATGTGGTGATGAAACCTGACTTTCCAAACTAGATTGAGCAAGAATCAAGTGAAAAATGTATCAGAGTGTATAAAGGTAAAAGGTTTAGGGCACTTCAAAAACTGTGAAATAGAAATACTGACATTTCAAGCAAAGGCCCTTCATCACAATGAAATGAAGAAAGTCAACCCAACATGTACTTCAATTTTCATTAAGACAGTATATCTCATTTACAGCAACTACAGTATTAGAAACAAACCAAAAACAATATTAACCACTAGAAATGAACTTTACTATGGATTGTTTGGATTTCTTAATCTTGGTAAATTAAATCTATTGAATTGTCCCTTCAATTTGGAGTATGACTTTGATAATTTCAGGCTTCTCAAATGCCAATGTACAGCCACATTCTCAGTGACAGAGTGTGGACAAGAAAGTGTAGTAAAACATGTTCTCATTGAGATGATATTATAAGGATAAAAAAACTTGAATTGGTGAAAATTTGCAGATTGTAATTATGATGGTAAAATGCATAAACTTTGTTGAGTTAATTTACCACTCCGTGTATGGAGTTGCATTCTACTGTGTTTACTTCGAAAATCAAACATTGTTTATGGCAACTGGCTCAATTTTCGACAGTTTCAAATTGAGATGGTCACACATAACAGGTAAATTTCACACTAAAAAGGTATTTCACAGGTAGTTGCTCAATGTTTCCAGTACAGTTTTTTACCAGCAAAAACTGACATATGCTCATGTAGTGGGAATCCCTGGTTATATTACTCAACATTAATTATTAAATACCATTGGGTGATTACCACAACCATTTTTTGACATTTAATTGTTTTAAGAGCAAACAGTAACTCACCACATACAAGTTAGACATATTAATAAAACCCCAGGCCAGTTCTAGTAAATAATGCTATTTGAATATTTTGATGCATTTAAACATGGAACGAGAGCATAAAAGAGAGAACCCCCTGCCTAGAATTCATTCTAGCATGTTAATGCATGGCACTGGTTAATGCAAGTTTGTTAACGGTAATACACCACTGCATTTCCAAAGGGCAATTAAATCATTAATCATGATTTTCAATCATCATCTGTCAAATACTGTTCATCGTAAAATTGAGAAAATCCTACATAATCTTTTATCATTGTTAACTCTGTTTGTGCAGTTAAGATTAGTTAAATTTTCTGATTGTAAATTTAAGGTTTTCCATCACACCTTAATCAAGTAGAAACGAAATCAGGATAAATTATAATTCAAAGCAACTCCTGTGTAATAATATAAATATTAACATAATAACACTGACTTTAACAAAGAACTTAATTTTACCTTTAGGTAGGAACCATGGTACTTGGTAACATATGGTGAATCACACTGGGAAAGAATTGTGATTTCTTGCTGAATGTCTTCGATCTCATCTTCAGCTTCTTCCAAGTCGATTATTTTGATCGCCACTACGTCAGTTGTTTTACGGTTAATTCTATAACAAACACAAAGTATCTCACAGGCTACTTTTATTTATATAACAACGTTAATTTACTATTTGTTAGTATGTGTCTGAAGGAATATTCTTGAAACCTGGCAGATGCGACCATGTTTATTAACTGCTATCAAAACGCTGTCATCATGGCATTAAGAAGGAACAAGATCAGTTACATCAACAAGCAAAATTTATGAAGAAACTTAGAATACCATCAACATTGACTGAGGCCATCGCTACTTATTCGTCATCCAAAGTCCCAAAAAACAGACGACAGGCGGTTCAGCTTACACGTCTCACTATCGACAAAATACGAACGTGAAACACACACCTGGACGAATTTAATGTAGTTAATATCACTTGCCTACCCTTTGTATACTTTGCCAAAAGATCCTTTGCCAATCTCTTCTTGCTTTGTGAAAATTTCTTCTGGATCATCTCGCATTCTGTTCTGTAAAATATCATAGAAAACCGAAAAAAGGCTGTGTCGCTAAAATATTCAATAATTCACTTCCGTCATGAAAACAAACCTGGCGTCTAATAAAGACATTCTGAGCGAAAAATATGAAAAATCCTTCCCCTGTATCTAACATCAATGTCGGCAGCATATTGAAAAAGCATAAAACATTACACAACCGACATTATTTTGAGTATAAAGATTTTAAAAATACAGGTGAACATATTAGGATCCCTACCACTGCCATTCAAAAATCCTAGGAGATCTTTTGGTTTCCACCAAATATCGTATGTCCCGTGAAAGTCACGACAAAATTACGAAATACCAGTAAAACACCTTTGCTTCTCACGAGCACACACACGGTAAAATTCACATAACTACATCAAACACAACATCGCACAAAAGTTAGATTCCTTCCACACTATCAATTGTTGTCCTTCGTAAATCATCGCCATTTTGGAAGCAGTACGCCGGGGACTTGCTTATCACGTGACAGGCTTGGCTCGAGCCGGCTTCGCGGAAGGCACGTCAACCAAGTCCTAAATAGTAGAAAACTAGAAGGCGCTGGGAAACTGCCAGAATTTTGGGAATAGAAAAACTGATGTTTCGATCCGAAGAAGGGCGTTCGCTCGAACCGTCATATTTTCTCGAATTTTATATCTTAGTAATAATTTATCTACTTACGTAACTGCGTATCGATTTTATAACGTCAAAAACATCTTCAAATATTTTGACATAAAAGTGATATTTAAGGATGAGTTTAGTTCAGGAATATGTTCATAGGTGTAACCGGGTCTGGCCCGTCCGACACCGTTATCTTTCGATAACACAAATGGACCATACTTAATGTCGAACAGAAGGTTTGTTTTGTGGATATGCTTAAGATTAAGAACACCGGAGTGTGCAAGTGGGGGCAAGAGAGTCGCACGCTCCTTACTGCAAGTCAGTTTTACGTACTTTGTATTATTCACTTGTGTATCCATATCTCCAGTATTGTGTTACGTTCTAGGGCTCAACGTATTCAAGTTATCCTAATCGCATTGTTTTGCCCAAAAACGTTTGTGCAGAATTATTGATAAGCAGTCTTTCCATGCACGTACTATACCCATATTTAAGAAACTTAAATTTTTGAAGTTCTGTGACATCTATTTGCTCCATTTGGGATACTTTATGTATTTATACTCAAATAGTTTACTGCCTATATGTTTTGACGATTCTATCTTACATGTCAGTCCGAATCATAATTACAATACGCAAAGTTCTTAGTTCCTTATTATATTTTACGACATTTTATAATACGTTGAGCACAGGTATTTGTAACGCTTCATCGATTTCTGTATTCAGTCCGTCAAAGTTAAAAATCTACTTTTTCTCTTGTCTTTAATTTATTATTCTATGACTATATATGACCAATTTTGTATTTGACTCACATTTGATTGTCCTCTTTTTAAAAAAAATTATTTTGACGGTGCTCACACAATAATGTTTAAATAAGTTATGGTGAAAGAGGTAGCTCAACACTTTATAAGCATTAGGAGTTCTATTTGGACTCCCTAGCAGCTGATATCTATATATTTGTACTTGTTTCCAAATTTTTTTCTTTTCTTGCCAAGTAAATGTCGATTGTCTAATAGAATACACTTTTCATTTACACGCTTATTGTAAGAAAATACTTTCTTATCAATTAGTAATAAATTCACCAAAAGCATGTATAAAGAAAATAAAACACGAAGTCCCCTACTTAGCTTAACCCAAAACGAAATAAATCCCAACGGATAACCTGCCTCTACGTTAATGGGTCTTATACGAGTTTATTACACTTTGTTATCATCACCAAGCCTCGCTTTGGCGTTAACCGGAGAACACGTAACCCCAAAACGAGGCTTGTTGGTGCCAAGAAAAGTACCCTCGCATAAATCCCATTACTAAAGTTTAAACCAATGCATATAAAATGCTTATCAAGAAACCAATAAGAAATTGAAAATCTAACAGGGACCTGGCGCAAATTAACACGACGGCACGGCAGCATTTTGGTGGCCAACCAGACATGGTAAGTAGCGTGTAAAAAAAGAATACAATAACATTTTACCCTTTGTACCCTCACGTACGCATTAGCTATACCCCCTCCCTCTCGCTTCGTACGCACGTACTAAATGGAGAACCCCGAGGATATCAAGGTCGTTTGTCCACCTTGAAACAAGGCTTTGGTATCAAAAAGTAGCCTTAATTCACCCATAAATGAAAATCATCTCCCACGAACCTTTACTCACAAACCCTCATTTCAGTGTAGATCAAAAAGGTTCGGAAATGCCCTGACGTATCGTTATATAATAAACTACAGCAACTGCTTGAGTTAAAACTGGAGATTTTTAGCAAAATCTTGGCGAGTTAACCATATTGAAGGTAATGAAAATACCTCTAAATGCTCTTATGACAAAGAGAAGAAAATTGCTACAGATGAGTTGGAGTGAGTATGCGCATCGGTGTTAGCAGCTGCGTGAACAAAAGGCAAGGTCACGCGGCGATAGAATTAATTACGTCATGGAGGAAGCCATGTGGCACAGTAATCGCGTTGCTCACAGTCTCCTTTACCTAGTTACTCGTTGATAGGAAATGGGTATAAAATGACACATCACCAAAGATGCATAAAGTTGTTTAGGGCTACGGAAATGCAACCAGTAACATGTCCACACAGAAAAAATATTTCCCAGTAATACTGTCTTGCTAAGGGCATGAATGAGTTGACTATAACGAGCCTTTGATTCTTAAATAAGGCCAGTACTTGCATTTGATTGGATGAGCACTTTAGGCGGGACCAGTACAAAAGCCAAAAAGTTCCCAATCATGCTTTTCATTAAACCATTGTTGAGTAATCTTTCATTTGTGAAAATATGAAATCACTCGTGTGAAATTAAACCTTAAGTTTACTCGGTCCCATGAAATCACTTTTACTAATGTTCGAGATGGATTGATTTTACTGAATCCTTGCCATCACCTTGAGAGCAGTAAATACTTGTTTCATTCACCGATAAATTAAAAGTAGGTAACAGCCGAGCCAAGGTGACTAACAATATGGTAATTATTACTTTTCTAATATTCAAACATCTTGCCAAATTTTACTGAAATAACCTTGCACTTTTATTGTGGCGAGTCTACTGGGTGAATATCCCTGGGCAACGGCGTAACTACTGGGGGTGGGGTGTGGCACCCCCAATGCTTGAAAATAGGAGTTTCGTCGGGCAATTTGTATGAAAATTTTAAAATACTTGTCGGGCAAGAAAATATTCATGTCATTAAAAAGACATCAAAAGTGAAAAGAAAAAAATCAATAATAAAAATATTACTTATTTTTTTTTAAAATAAGTCATGTAGTCTTGCCCCTGGCTTGTACACCCAGTCGTCCGTCGAGTAAGGATTTACTGTATATCTCGTAAGATAAAATACTCCTATAAATTAAGTGCATTTGACGTGAACAAAGGAGGTACATTTTTAGCCATATTGTAGTCTGATTATTGTGACCACATGCTTTTTAGCCGGCAAAATATCGTCACACCTCCTCTAATGTTAATACCAAAGTTATGCCGTTGCTCCTTGGTTTAGGTAATTGCACGACGGCCAATGGCAAACACTCGGCACACGGCAGTGATAAACACTCGTCAAGATCCTAAAGTCAAAATTCGAGCTTTGGGTATACGTGCACACTTTGTGCCTATCTAACGGATACTCTTTTTCGACCTTTCAAAGGAATGCATAACGTAGCACGGAATCCACCATACCGGATGATAAAGGAATGCAAACATGATTGAAAACAAAGAGATATCCATCACTGCAGCACGATTTTCTTTCGTTTTGGATACTTTCCCCAGTGGTTTGCCATCTAATTTTTTGTATTTTGTACCACGTGCAGCATTGCCTCAAAAGATCTATTTCTTTAAGGCCATCTTACACCAGGCAATTTTTCTTGTAACTGGTAATCTCTGTGACAAAAAATCATTGCGTGTTGCTCAGGATAGAAGATAGTTCAAAATTTACTCATTTAAAGAAAAATAGAAAACCACTACTACAAAGCAGTCTTACTGGAACAAAATTTGAAACAAATTGTGCCAACGAAATTAGTTCCTAGGGTAGTTTCCCCTTGCCCCCCTTCGCCGGTGAAAAAGGTTGTCAATAACATCAAACATGCCGATCATTTAGAAAGGCACATCTCTCGTAGGCCGGTGATAAAGTATTGAGTTATTGAACACGTTGATAAACTTTAAAATAGGACACGTTTATTAAGCTTATCAGGGCGATACTACGGTATCAATTTCTCTTTAACTCGTTAACTTTCGTGTAAACCATCCTACTCATTGTTTGTCTTACATCTCCACAGAAAGCTTGTAGACCAGAAAATAGACCACAGACAGTAACATTGATGTTCTTTGGGAAAAATATCTTGTACGAGAGCCCAAGAATACCAGTCAATAACATGACAAGGAAAATTGGAAATCGTTTACAGAACCAGAAACAGAGTACAGAAAAACAGAGCAACAGAGTAACAAAAGTAAGAAGAAAAGTAAGCAAAAGAGAAACAGAGTAGGCAGCGTTGAGCGACTTGTAGAAAACCAAAAGGGATGGGGACTTGCTGCAACTTAGGAGCAGAAAAACTGACTTTTGAAGCGAAGGCCCTTTGTCAGAGCGAAACGTTATGACGGCACATCGCTAGCACATTTTTTACTCTATCCCCCATATTGGCAAACTGGCGCCATCTGCTGCCAGTACTCCCAAAGGCCGCAATGCATCATGATTCGAATAAAATAAATCGAGCGATGTGAATAAAGTAATTCAGAGCAAGCGAATAAAATAAATGAGACGATGAGAATAAAATAATACAGAGGATTCGAATAAAATAAATCGTCAAGTGCTAATAAATTAATTCACACATTCCAATAAAGTAATTCGCATGAGAATAACCAAATTAAACAAGTTAATAAAATAAATAATGAATAATAAAATAAGTATTAGAATACAGAAATATACGGCGCGTCATAAAACGTAAAATGACATCAAAACCTCGATGGAAACTGGGAGATGTTCTTCGGGCGAGAAAAAAATCATGTGACAAGAAATTTTCAATCTGCTATTGGTCATCTTTTGTCATATGATTTTTTCTTTCTGTAAAAACGCAACCTCGAAGGACCTTCACTCGAAAGGTCAGTTTTTCTACTCCCAATCCTTTTGGTTGCCGGTAACACTTGTTTAATTCTTGCAAAGGAATAGTTATCTGGGAAGGGCTTCGTAAATGGAAATGGGACAAATACTTCTGTAAAATATCCTATCTTTCTGTGAGAAATTACCTTAAAGTTTGTATATGAATTTTTATCTTTGCCAAAAAAACGTGGGAGGCCATTGCACTCCCGCTTTCATAACTGCGAGAAGCCAATTACATCTTGCCCCTCGTTTCCTACGCCTTTAAATAATTCCATGTTCGTCAATGAATCTTGTTAAGACAATATACGTCGTTATTTAGGTCTATCTTATGCCCTATTTTGATCTTAAGATCACCCTTTCACCCACTCATATCATGCAAGAATATATTTATGCATAACCCATGAATTTTCACATTCAAAACAGCCTTGCGTTGTTCAGTCCATTCTCACTAAAACATCATACACAATGATAGCATTATCGGGTGGGTAAATCACAAAAACGGCAAAACAACTTTTGTTCAGGTCAGATGTTCTTTAAACTTTCTGATATTTTACTAACATGTTGCTCGAAGCACTTTCCCAGTGCCCTGGCAAATTTGTGGTCACACCCTCGCGACGAAGTCATTTCCGGTAGAGAGCAAAGTCATTCAATGTCATGTCAAATTACGTAAATTATTTGAGCTACGATCTCTATAAATAGTGTATGCACGTTATATTGGCTTGCTTGTTCGTTGAGAGGGCGAGGATAGGAACATGGCAGAAACTTTATATAAGGTCTATGATTATTTGGTTATTGGAGGTGGATCTGGCGGTATAGCAAGTGCAAGAAGAGCAGCTTCCTACGGTATAAAAGCTGCAGTAATTGAACATGGTCGCCTTGGTGGAACTTGTGTAAGTTAAATACTTTAAATGTCTTTAGAATTACTACCTAAATGGCTTGTGACAGTTATATAATGCTGCATCATTTTATATATATACGACTCAAGATCAGGAAAATAGTTACCGGTACTAGTACAAGTAGTGTTGCAGTCATTTATTACAATACTGTTTGCAATACCCCTGTTGTACAGAGGCAGGGAAATAGAATAGAAATGTAACACCTAGCATTACCGGCACCCGTTTAAAACGGAAACCTGCGGGTGATTCTGTGCGGTGATTTTGGCCTTTATCATACATTTTCACAATTGGGATCCTGGGGAGTCAATTAGATCCATTATAATTTGATATGAGATAATAAGAGAAGAAATGGAAGAAATTTTCCTAAGACTTATTCCTAACTTTAGCCCTTGTTCAAAGATCGGTAATTGCATTCTCACATAAAGAGTGACAAAACGTTGCCCTTCGATGAGTGGTGGATCTAGAGGATGGGGCCTGGCACCTCTTTTGGAAAAGTATAATATACCACCAAGTTTTAAAAATAGACCCTTTTGCTGGGACTTTATCCTTTCACTATAGCTAATGCCAGACAATTTTACTTGTCAAGAGAACACCCCTGGAAACCTGCCAGCAGACAGTGGTGGAAGGCTAAAAATGGAACATATTTCAATGTGGACCAAGTTACCAGTCCTGTTATTTGCTTGTTTTGAAAACACCTATTTGCATTGCTATGGTGCTATGTTTGTGTCTTATAGGGATTACCCTTGGCTGCAGTGTTTTAGTTTTTTTTTAACATTGATTATGGTAGTTATGGATGGCTAAAACTACTTTCCCTTATACTTCCATTTCTTAGCCATGACCAATACCATGAGTGTATATTTCAAATCATGCATTTCCCCCCTTAACAAGTTGGAAACAGGTCATCTGATCATGAATGTCTAGCTGCTCCTGAAATGTGGCTGAGAATTTTTGTGTGAAGCTGAATGAAAAAGAGAGAGAACCTTGTAAACCGTGTGAACATTCAGCTTTTTTCCTCACTATTTATACTTATAACTCTAGTTATCAAGTGTGCTGAGTTACTGTAAGACTATTTGACAATTATCAACAAGATTAATTGGCTCATTTGCATACTGAACCTCCATGTGATTTGTAGTATGACAAGTAACAGGAAACTGCTCTTTTTTATTTAGCAAGTATTTAAAGTTTAACAACAAAATATGTAATGCTTGCTGCTAAAATCATAAATAGAGTTGTATTTTATGATAATTTAGTGTTTTGAAGCTATTAAAACCGCAGCTAAAGCTCCCCAAACCCAGCTAATGCATCAACCATTATACATTAATAAATTTTGCAAGTTTATGGCCCTAACCCTACAATTGAACCCTTTAAGTACAGGGGTTGCTCATAAAGCAAAAAAGTATTTCTATGCCAGTTCATGTTAATCTTCTTTTTTAGGCAATTGAGGCATAATTTCATCCAAACTTAATTGCAAACCTAAAAAAAACAGAAGTAGATTACAGCTTGCTTCAAGTTTGCCTATGTGAAGGTTATCTTTATAGAAGGCAGCTTCAGATGACAGTATCCAACTTCTACCTTTATTCCTGAGGGACTGAATGTTAGAGAGATCTTCTGAATATGATAACGAGAACTTGTATTGTTAGGGCTTCTATCTCTGTAGATTTTGCTTTGTGATGAAGGGGTACACCCTCACTCAAACGTTAAACTTTATAAAGATTCAATAAAGTTCATTTTCGATCTGGTTTATAAATGCTTGTACATCATAGGTGTCATCTTCATAAAAACTATTTATTATATAAGTTAATAGGGGACTGGTAACTACTATAAAAACCATAGCCAGACGATAGTTTGAAGAAGTATAAAACAAAACATACACCAAATATAATCATCTTGTAAAACTCAAGATATGAGTCAAAAAAACAAGAGAGAATGTTTAAATGGTAATATTTCAAATTTATTACAAATTCATGTTGGTCTGATATTGAATTTGTAATAAATTCGAAATATTACCATTTAAACATTCTTTCTTGTTTTTTTGACTCTCATATCTTGAGTTTTACAAGATGATTATATTTGGTGTAACTATTATGGTGTGGCACCTATGAGGAGATAGTGATGTTGTAGAATCTTTGAAGAAATCTGAACATTTTAAGTAATGAAGGAAGATGTGGAATAGATGTAAACACCTTTTATTAATAGCGTAATATAGACAAAAATAACTTTCAGTTCATGTCCACATAGGTTAAATACCAAGTCAGCCTGAAGCTGGGTAACCAGGCCTGATTAATGCATTTAATCATAGGGGCTGGGTGATTGCCAGAAAAGACAACCTTGGGGAGTGCTGATGGTCACTTGCCCGGTGGCCCCACAAGTATAGGGGCCCCATGCTAATCTGCGTACGTTGATTAGTTGTTGCAGTACAGCATGTTTTTAATGTTTCAATACTGATTTTGTTGGAAGTGCCAATAAAATAAATATATGTTTAATTTTATCGACCATTTACATTTTTATTCCTGTGAGTGGTTGTCCTAGGGGCCCCAGTGCACTGCTTTGCCCGGAGCCCATAATGCTGTTAAGATGGCCCTGGGGTTTTGACCCAATAAAACACGTTCTGTGAGTTTATTGAATGGCTTTAAAAATGAACTCCAAAAAGCTTGTCCCTGTGGAGTTCAAACAATATCTCATGTTGCTGAAGGAAAATATCAGCATATGAGAAAAACAAGCTCTGCTTTGAGTGCTCTTTATATAAAGAAAACTAATAAGGAGTGCTTTATCAGATATAAAGTCCATGCATGTGGTGTATTATTGGTGACTTGATAGGCTAAAATGCTCATTAATTATTGAGTTTTTGAAGGACAATTTACTGTCTGTGTCAAAGTGTATTAGTGTGAAATCATGCATTTTGCTGCAAAAATGAGAGCTGAAATTTTGACCATTCTAGTGAATAACTTTTATTTTAGAAACAGTTTTGGGATTAGAGAACAAGGAAAGGAATAAATTGGAGTACATAATAATAAACTTGCATGAGCCCTTAAATGGAGAACTAGATGAATGTGGACATTTTAAAAAAAACTTTATTATTGATAATCTTTTATCATTTATTACTGTTCATTAGGTCAATGTTGGCTGTGTTCCCAAGAAGGTTTGTATTGATTTGCATATGCAAACTAAATAAGGAATATTAACCAAATTCTGTAAAATGAAACCAAATGTAATAATTAAATTGTGGAGGGCAGCAAAACCCTCTTCCTTGGATTTCTTGATACCAAAAATAGCCTGGCTCAAACAAGGTTAAGTCTCTGAAAGCTAGTCAGTAATCGTGTAATCATTGTCGCAGGTTGCTGATTACGGTCTGCATTAAAGGTGTGTTAACTCCGGTCTTATGGTTCGGGCGTCACAGCAAGTAGTGTCCCTCTACCAGAAAATCTGGCCCCTGGATAGTATTCGTTAGCAAATACCGCCCCCTTTAATTAGATTCCCGTTGATAGTGTACCCCGTGTGAAAATGGCGGCAAATCGTTTATTTAACAAAACTTACCACCAAAACGTCAGTGGTAGTGAAACAGAACACCTTATTGTGAAACGACTCGACAAAAACACAAATGACCCATATTAAACACAAGTGATTTATCTTTAAGTCAAATGATTCAGCTTTGCCTTGTAGATAACCAATAGGGTTGGGAAACTGACGTTTTGAGCGAAGGCCCTTCGTCGGAGTAAAACATAAAATGCGAAAAATACTTTTTTAGTATTTGTTTTTATTTTTTAGTATTTGTATTTAGTATTTTAGTATATTTTTAGTGGGTGGGTTTTTGTAGTGAGAAGAAATCAGACGCCCAACGAACGTTCGTCGTTCGTGGTTTTTGTCACAAGAAATCATGTGACAAAAAGATGATCAACAGGATTTAAAAATCGATAACAACCTAGGGTAGTCATTTGCTATTTTAAAACATCAATCAGTTAACCGAAAAGGGAAGGGCAGGTATTTCGAGAAGGTTTCCCACAAACGGTCTTGAAAACCTTGCAGATTCTGGTTCAACACACTGGGAACTGTATCTATCGATTTTCTGTCTTTATTTCCTACTTGCGATCGTTACAAACATTTCTAGCGTAATAACATCTGGTTCTGTCGCGTGTTTATTTATACTTAATTAACTGCATCCTAATTAACTACATACAATTCAATTTCCTTTACTTTCGTGCAAGTTTGCGTGTCGTGCGTCTGGCTACGCTACAATCAACCACGCCTGATTACACAATTAACTATAATCCCGACAGTGTTCTTTTTATGATTAATGATAAGTACCTGCTACTTTGTCTTAACTATACCCATATGTGCGCCCTGCAGCACTTATTTTCCAGTACTAACCTTCACGCAATTGATTTTCTAATTAAACCTAAACGCTATCGAAACACCTAAAGGGTTTTATTTCCCAAGAAGGTATCAAGCGCAATAAATGACCACTGCGAAATAACTGACCATGCATGACAAGCTAAGTCACAACGCTACCAGCGGAAGATCAGAGAAATGCTAAATAGTTAAAGAACGTTACTGAAGCCTGCTTCGTGATCCACGCGACCGATCCCTTTACCAACAGTTTTTTCAAGCGCTAAAGAATACGAATGCTAGGTTGTGAGACTAGTGTTAATAAATTGTGAATTTTTTCGTTTCGCTACGGCTGCCCATGAACAAGGGTACATTACTGATGAAATTTGGGAAACACTTGAACGACAATTCTAATATTCCCGACGATGGAATATATATAGTATTTCATTTATGTGTTTTAAAGTCCGTTGGAGGTATAGATTTTAAAGCGTTCACGCTAAGTTTTAATCGAGAAAATACGAAAAATTCCAGCTAAAATAAATCAACTCTTTAAACAAGTCAACAGTAGAATGACGCACAAAGAACGTCGGTCGGAAAGCAACGGTCATAAGATTGCCGCAAAACAAAGTATAGAATCCTGGAGGAAGTACTTACTAAATATCTGATGAATTCTGATGAATATCGGACGACGTCTGCTACGAATTCCACTAGACATCTTGTACGCGTGCACCAGCAAGGGCTCCAAGGCAATGATAATACGCAAAAGGTAATAAGCAACAGGTTAAAACAAAAGAAAACCTACAGGAGGAAGGGAAACAAGCCAATGTTTTTCTCCCCATGCTAGTGTAAAATAAGCTTTATTAATGATAACGTTGTTCAAAACAAGGTTACAACAATAAAACCGGACTGAAAGACGATAATTTACTCAACGAATATAACTGTCAAAAACAACTCACGTCAACGTACGACGTAAGCAAACTAAACGTCGTATGTTTTCCACATACTGTACAAATGTCATAAATTAATCTTTATTATACTTTAATAAATATACTTTACTACCTTACATCACTCTGTGTCGAACACGAACTCAGTTCATGTGGGAGCTTGAAAAATCTCAGACGACTAGTGGACGTTCGTCAAGCTCGTTCTCTCAGAAAAACGATTTCTGAGCCCTAGATCGGCGGAATCAAACCCGCAACTTTCTGATAACCGGTGGGACGTTCAGAAATTGTTTTTCTGAGAGAACGAGCTTGACGAACGTCCACTTGTCGTCTTAGATCACTCCCTCCTATCTGCGCTGTTATTCTCACCCACTCGCTTACCAGCTGCTGGTAACAGCAGCGTTCGTTGAAGCTCGGAAGAATAGCTAGGTCACTTGCTTTTGTAGGGCTTAACATCTTCTGATTGGTTGAGTAACGCATTTTCGGGTACTTGGGTGCTTTTGTTATTGTCTTCTGAACAACTGAGTCTCGTATTTCAGGGTGCTTGGGTGTCTTGATTTTGATTTCCAATCTTCTAAGTGTTTGGGTTAACGCCACTATCCACTACCCATTCATCTTCGTCGTCTTCATCATCACTGCTCTGTGGCTCAGCCTGGTGCATTGATGATTCGGGATTGGTATACGGACGTTGATACAAGCAGGCTTCAGTTTGTTCATTCTTTCTGTCTCTTTTCTCTTCCTGGCCCAGGTGGCACTTCTTCAGACAATTGAAGTGCACTACCACCCATTTTCGACCCTTTTCCTTCTTCAAACGATAGACTACGTCCGTTATCTTCTTAATGATGATATAGGGGCCATCCCACTTTGCAGATAATTTTCTGGACAGACCTTTCTTGTTTCCATGTAATTATCGCCACAGCCAATCACCAACCTGGAAGGCGTCGTCTGGTGATCTTGCGTCGTAATAGTTCTGGTATCTTTGAACAGCAACCTTTGCGTTCTCTCTGGCCAGCTTGCACGCGTCCTGGAACCTTAGTTTTATGGGTTCGTATGTATTCTGGTATCGGTTGGAGTGGATCGTTGGTTGGTTCACTGCCTACTAGTAGGTCTACAGGTAGTCGGGTTTCTCTGCCGAACGTCATTCGATGTGGAGTAACACCAGTCGTTAACTGAACGGCGGTTCCATAGGCTAACAGCGTTTGAGGAACCCCGGAATCCCATTCATGCTGATTGTCGTCTACTGTCTTAGCAAGCGTGTTTTTTAGCGTGCGATTAAATCTCTCTACTAGGCAGTCGCTCTGTGGGTGATAGGGAGTAGTACGTGTTTTACGAATGCCCAACATCTCCATTAGGGATTGGAAGATGTCCTTCTCGAATTCACGCTCCTGATCAGAGTGCAGTGTTTGCATTAACCCGTACCGAGATATCCACTCTTCAACGAGTTTATTTGCGACTGTTGTTGCCTTGTGTTCTGGGATCGGGTATGCTTCAGGCCATTTCGTGAAATAGTCGCATACCACCAACATGAATCGGTTCCCTTTCGTTGAAGTTGAGAGTAGTCCGATAATATCAACTCCTACCCGTTCTATTGGATGCCCGGTAAAACTTGTTATCTTTTAGCAATCTAGCTCTTTTTCTGGGGTAATTGTGTTCTGCACATTTCTTGCACTGTCGGCAATAGTCCTCAATGTCTTCCCTCCATCCTTTCAAATAGTACCATTGGCGTACCTTCTCCACCATGTTGTTGACTCGCAAATGACCAGACGATGGTAAATCTTGAAGGGCCTTCAAAACTTCGTCTGTTATGGTTTCGGGTATGACCAGCTGCAAAATCTTAGATTTTCCGTCATCACTCTTGAACTCGTGGTATAAAAGTTCACCGTTTAATTTCAATCTACCGAATTGACTCCACAAAGAGCCAAGGATTGGCCCAGCGTTGGCGATCTCTTCTTTTTGCCCCTGTGCTACGTCGGAAAGCACACATTATCAATCTCGCCTAGGTACTGTTTCAGATCTTCCAACCGATGATACTTCTTAGCGTTTATACAGCTTGCCTTCGAAATCAGTCGGTATTCTCGGCAAGGCGTTCGCGTTGCCATGTTGCCGTCCAGCTCGGTAGCACACAAAGAAATTGAATTCCGACAGCCGTTCCAGCCACCGTGATATTTGGCGTTTGGGATTCTAGAAGTTCTGAAGCCATGTCTGAAGCCATGTCTGAAGCCAACAACTTTGCCAACACCTGGTGTCTTTCCCCAGTAACTTCTCAATTGGGGCATTCTTCTTTTCCATCATTTCCTTGGCCCAATTGGGAACTTCCTCTCTTCCTGCGCCTGCGTTGTTGACTTCTGTTTGTGAAAGCGGCTGAGTTTCACAGGAAGCCATGTTGATCTTAGACTGCGCTTGTATTTCTGGCCGCGTTTGCTAGTTTGTTGTTTTCCAGTGTGAAAAGTGTTTCCAACTTCAGAGCGCTTTGGAGGCCTCGTCGAGTGTTGATGGACTGGATTGGTTAACTCCTAAACGCAATTCCCGTGAGTCCAGAGCATTAACAAATTGTTCCAGCAATCTTTCGTCGAGGTATATCTCTTTCTCTCCAGGGAATGCTTTGGAAACCAAATGGCACAAGTCGGTATCCAGATGTACGAGGCTTTCTCCTTTGTTCCTCCATCTGTTCCGGAATTTTAGCTTATGGATTGCACGTTGCTATGGTGGTTCCAGATTAACTCGTAGTGCTTCGGTAAGTTTCTCGTAGCACTCCCGTTCCTCTTGTGGTAGTGTCGTGTATACTCGCTCTGCTCTCCCCACTCAAACAAACTGCTAACTATTGACAAGACTGTTCCTTAGACCATCCATTTATTGTAGGGCATACCTCAAAGTTACTTAGCCAATCATTCAATGCCACATCTGTTCCTGAAAGGTCATCAGGTTTTGCTCTTGGTTTTGGTTTTAGGTCCTGTTTCAACAATTTCCCACCATTTTGGGTTTCTAATTCTCGTATACGATTTGTAAGTTGATCAATTTCCTCCCGTAAGTTTTGTTTGGTAGTCATCCCCGCTGCCACTAATGTAAATAATAAAGACTTATTAACCGAGCGCGAGGTCTGCACGGGAAAGTATTTGCCTGAGGTTTTACGTACAGACCTCGCTCCTTCGTCGCTCGGTCTGTACGAAAAAAACCGAAGGCAAATACTTTACCATGCAGACCGAGCAAGCGAGGTTAACAAGAAATTTATTATATGGCTAAATGTTTTTGTTATTTCATTTCCTGAATGCACTGCCTAAAGTTCGTAGCCGTGCGACCCA
>JBAHVQ010000496.1:1173650-1191150 GCA_036872915.1 Nanipora kamurai | reverse complement strand
GTCACACTGACTATCTAGGAGCTTTGAATCTACAAGGAATATGTTGAAGTTCTCCTTTAAGTTTGTTCTTTCGCGGTAGAAACGAAAACGGAATTACTACAACACTAAGAAACGCTTTCTTTTCGTAAAAAAACAAATTAAAAGTTTCTATTAGTTAAAACAAAAATGACGACCAGCAAAATATTCCCAAAAAATTAGGTTTACAAATTATTACATTCTTTTTTTATTTGCATCTTTGATGACATCAACTTTGCAGTCAGAAGTTGAACCATCGCCATCTTTTTCTTATGAGGGTTTACATTGCGCTTTGGAGCTCAGTGACTCACCATTATTTCTCAGTTGAAGTGCTCACTGGGAATGTTCTGATCTCAAAATATTCCAAATCAATATTGTTGAAAAAGGAAGGAAGTTAGAAAATGCCGCAGTTTTCAGAGACAATGAACTGCTTTTCCACGTCCAGCAGTTCATTTAACCCAACTATTTTGAATAAAATAGGAGAATTTACTTATTATTAAATTAATTAATAATAAGTAAATTATGTTAGTATGAAGTTTTGTCTGAATTGTATTTCGTATTCATCTCAGTCATGACGGTTGAGCGTCAAAAACGCAACAGCCCTTGCATATGTAAAGGTTAAAGTACCGGGGGATACTTGTTCCAGCCGGACCCTATAAACTAACCCTTGAACCACGCGGCTTCGGAACTAATAATTCGTTTCATGTTTTGGGCAGATTTCTCAAGTAGCAAAGGATAATTCATCCGGGTTGCTGTCCGTGACTGTTAAGAAGACTGAAGGAAATGGTATTGTTGACATAAATAGTGTTGATGAAGTATTGCTGGCTATTGGAAGAAGCCCAAACACCAATGGCTTGAACCTCTCAAGTATTGTAAGTTTCGTAGTACTAAGTTATATTCGATTCACAAAACGTCTCTTGACCTTTTCGTTTGATCAGAGAAAACGAACTGTCGATGCCATGCCAAATTAGAAAATTTGCCAAATTGATTGATTACATATACACTAGATGACACGGGCTTAAAATCACGATTATGAAATAACATTTAGAAAATCGTTGCTCTGGGTGGTTGAAAGCCGCGTTTTTATTTAGCAATAAGGTTAGTAACTCGAAATTTTCTGTATGTGGTGATTGTTGTCAAGGACAAAGCCCGAGGCAACTATCATGTCATCGAAGTCGAGATTAAATAATTTAATTGTTTCCGTAGAACTGAGAGGCTGTTAACTCCAGCAAGTTCGGTCGGTCCGAGATTGATATAAAGATAAGATATCCAAAAGGGGTGGTGGTGTGTTGACGTTTGTAAACGAGGATCTTACATTTAAACATCGAACTGATTTTCAGGCAAGTGAAACAGAAGTGATTCAAAATCACTTTTTTTGAAAGTGATTCAAAAAGTGACGTCATTTGTATAGCTATAACTGAACAGGCAACGGTAAGATGAAATATATCCATTAACTTGACCCTAATAAAGTTCTGGAAACAATTTTGGGGGACTCCGTAAGAGTATGCAAATATGGAGAATTATTTCTGTTTCTTAAATATTGTTGAATTGTACTCGAAATTTCGTTGACAACAATTATATATTTCCGAAGTAAAATATGACTTCCTTTTCACTGACGAGCAACCTTGCTAGATGACTGTTTCCAGATACAAGCAAAACGACCCGAGATTTATTGCTGTGAGTTTAATGTGATTTTAAAGGAGAAAGAGCAAATTTAACCAAAACCCAGCCCATTGTAATTCCTTTTGTGCTCTAATCTTAAGGGTGTTGATGTTGATAGCCGTGGCTACATCAAAGTTGACGAGGTTGGTAATTTCAGTTTATATTCGACGCATCTATAAGCCTACACGTTAGTTGTGGATTACAGATAATTAATTGCAATCTCCTTAAAATGGTAAATTTTCTTTTAGTATAAAAAGTTAAAAATGATAAATATATTGTCACTTATTTTTTTATATGTTGCATTTTTAAATCCAGTTTCAAAATACAACACGGCAAAACGTTTATGCCCTTGGAGATGTATGTGGAAAGGCTTTACTTACTCCAGGTAAGAAACCGCCCGGAGAAAGAAATTTGAGGAACTTCAAAAGATGTTTGTTTTTATTCGTCCAACATTTTTGGAAATTTGATTGGAATAAAATCACGAATCATGTAACGTCGTTTGCTGATGCCTTCTGCCATTTCCCAAAATAAACAATCTCAAATATCGTTACTCCGACACTCTTCTTGTGGTCAAACCGCCCTTAGTCGATGTTATCGTTTCCCAGTTCTTACAAATAGCACTGCTTTTTGTTTTACTTAGATTAATCTGTTTGTTGTCTATTTCTGTAATCATATACATGAAGATACCTTTACTTAAGTGACGGCATTACATGGCATATCGCTCTTTTTAATTTTGTGTTGTAGTTGCCATTGCTGCAGGTAGAAAATTATCAAACCGTTTGTTTCATGGAGAAGTAAACTCAAAACTTGACTATGAGAATATACCCACCGTAATATTTGCGCACCCACCGATTGGAACGGTTGGGATATCCGAAGGTGAGATCAACAGTACACCTACTCCTTTCCGCCCATTCATTTTTTCCTTCCTATTTTCCAGGTTCTGTCTGACATGTGCTCCTTCCATAGAATTACTGATCATAAAATGCATGTTTGGTCACGTGACAGGGGCAAATTACACAATTTTTTACCCTTCCAAATTCGCCATGTTGGATTTACCTCTGGTTGCCAGCTATCGAAAAGTGGTTAAAATAGCAGGCTCAGCTGTTGAAATGTTTTTGTGAGATGGCAATAATACCACGTTCTGATCTGCTAATCTAGTTTCTTCCTTACGTTGCAGTATTGTGCAAAAAAGAAAAAATTATCAGTAATATATGAAAGAATCGTTTTGGTTTTTCTTCAAAAATAGTCCTGGGGAGGGTTTCTTTTCAACAAAATGGCGAATTTATGAGGGCAGTCTAACAGCAAATGAAGTAAAAATGGCGGTCCCCATAGCTGACCCCTCCAGATTACTGACAAGAGATAGGAGCTCGCAGTCTATGCTGGTAATTCTATGGCTCCTTTCCTTTCACCGTTTCAACCCCCCCTTTGCAGGGTTCGTACGGGTCATAAAAATCATAAAAATATACTAAAATTCTAAAATTTGGTTTTATGGCTATAAAAAATCATAAAAAACGGAGAATTTTGTTTCAGAGTCATAAAATACCAATAAAAGTTTACAAACGTTCGTATATTAATCCACAAAATCACCTTCCGATATCTGAAAGTCGAACTCTTTTGACATGAATGATTTTGCTTTTGGTACGAATATTTGACGCCTGCATAAGTCAGTGGTCTGGAATCAAGAATCTTCTATCTGCTAAATTTTTTAATGCAATGCCGTAAATTTTGTTTCCCAATTCAGTACTAAGCCTGCCTTTCCCCTTAACACTCCGTTCCTTTTGTGTATTTCTTTATTTCCTGGTTAATTTATTTCTATTTTGTATGTTACCTTCTATTATTCTACGACTCAATGATGCTGTAGTTCCATTACTCAAACAACTTTCTCTTTACTCACCCAATTTGTTTGCCTTTTCTTGCTTAGTTTGATTAATTTACGCCTGTCCTGTTTTGTTTTTTTTTTATCGTTTCTCTCTTTCTTCTTTTCGTCGTCTTGCACAATTAACTGTAATTAACAGCAGGTAATACTTTCTAACAGAGGAGGCTAAAAAGAGACATGGTGAAGAGAATATCAAGGTCTACAATGCGTCCTTCACTGGACTATTTCATGCTGTGACTGATCATAAAACCAATACAACTATGAAATTAGTTTGCGTCGGTAAAGAACAAAAGGTATGTTCATGTAAATGTTCAAGTTTATTGGTTCAAAACTATTCTTAATCTATTTTGATGTTTTTCTTACTTGGCGTGAACGTGGAGTTCTTGTTAGGCGGCATTTTGAGAAAGCTTTCAGCTATCATCGAGCAATTGAGAAGTAGAAACGTTGCCTAACGTACACTCCTGGTTTAAATCAACAGAAAAACTTCAAGAATGACCGTTAAGTTCATTTTATGAGAAAAATTTCGTTTTATTAGTATCAGACGGGTACTAAATCCACAATCTTCCCAATTTATTTATTTATTGATTTATAGGGAAATATTTTTACACGAGAACTTCTTCAGTTTTATATAAAAAATACTGGAATCACAAAAACTGCAGTCGATGACCGGTGACACGCTCTAACCATTGAGCTACCGAGTCTCAGATAGAGAACTAAACCTTAGTTATTAAGGTGCAGGTTCGACATGTGTCCTGACTATACGTGTACATGAGAACTTTTATCTCACCGGTCATCAGAAGGTTGCAGGTTTGATCCCCGTATGGGAGTCATATGATTTTCTAAGGAAATGAGCTTGACGAACTTCCGCATATAAACCAATGACTGGGTATATATTTATATCCTGTTTTATTGTATGGCTAAGCTCGTTATTCGATCTGTACACAAGATTACACATGCGGATTGGTTGCGGAGCGGTCGATATTGGACCACCCGACCTAATACGCTTTTTGTTGGACCCGTAGGTTTTGGTAGGAAACCTACTTCTGAGTTGAATTTTTGACGGAAAGTAAGGGAAATAGATACTTACATTAAAGAAATACAAATAATAAAATGTATTGGAACATTACTGACCCTCTTTTGTCAAAACATTTCGTATAAAACAACGGCGATTGCAGTTTTCATGAAACTAAATAAACAAGTTGCTAAGTTAGGTAAACAAAAACACTGTAAAAAATGAAATAGAAAATTAAACAAAAGCCACATAATAAATTACTGATTAACCTCGTTTGTGCGGCCCTTACGGGAAAATATTTGCCTTCAGTCTTTTAGCAGAGACCTCGCTCCTTCGTCATTTGGTCTGTACGAAACCCTCAGGCAAATAATTCCCCCTCTCGGATAATAATCTTTAATCAAGCCGCTCTATTGTACAAGGCGGGTTGGGTGAGACTTTTGATGCAGAAACTTACCTACGCTATAGCGCTGTGAGATCGTGAAAACAGAAGAAACAAGAGGCGATCACAAACATGTCACGAAAAGCACTTTTAACCTTACTGTCCGGTCGCACAGTTTTGTTCGCGACCTTTGTGTGCATAAATTATCTATTAGAACAATACAAAATAAAAAGCCTTTGTGGGGTAGTTTTTGACCAGAAACAACTGAAAGAACTGAAGGGAGCAATTTCTTGAAAGAAAACCTCGAACAGTAAAGGGTAATATGAAACTGTGGAGTTTTGTGTTTAAATTTTTAAGCGGCGTTTAATTGCACGATGGTAATTTTAAAATATTTAAGGGAGAAGGGACCCATCATTAAGAGTGGTTTTCGGGACGTCTTCATCCAAATAGGAATCTTAGCAAAAAAGTATTATTTTCACATTATTGTCTCCTGTTGCTTCTGATTTTTGTTATGATGGTCTCTTGTTGCTGCTGTTATGTGTCAGCTTTTGTGGTAAAGCAGATAGCAATGGCCAGACGTCTAACATGATGGTCTCTTGTTGCTGCTGTTATTTGTCAGCTTTTGTGGTAAAGCAGTTAGCAATGGCCAGACGTCTACCAACCTATCTTACCCCTGAAGCCAATTTTTCGTTTTACGGTTGTGGATACGGATCTGATTGAAATATGAATTTTCATGCGGAGACTGACACAATTTCTGTTCAGTGTTAAAGATCTGGTTCGTTGTACGATTTTTCAGTATTTTGTAGATTAATGTATTCCTCTTAATGGCTTGAATACTGTCAATAGTCCTCTTTAGCCAGGGCTGATTCAGACAAAAGTCCTGGGAAGGAAAACTTCCACCCAGCTGGTTGAATTAACTGACGATTCTTTAAAATTATGATGAGATTTTTCCAAAACGCGATTTTTAATTATAGCCCTAAACAAACACTATATTGAACGACAGAGTCGTGAGCAAGGAAGGATGATCAATGCACTAGCCTACAACTAAACCACATAAATCTTCAACACGATTGCCACCTGATCTGATTCTGAAAAGGACGTCATAACCATATTGTATCCATGAACGCGTTCGTATATATTTATTTATTCATTTAAACTTATTATTCACGAAAAACATGAAAAACATTGTTTCACACAAAATCTAAAATACTTGCTAAAACATTTAAAGTCCACCAGGACTATGGCTCAGACACTCTAGTCATTTAGTCATTGCCATTTCTGTCATATTTGTACCAGTTTCCGCACTATTACAAATGGAAACAGAGATTAATTTAAACCATACAGTCCAGCATACCTTAAATCCCTAAATCTAGGGATGCTGCTATTTGGCACCACCTTAGTTCACTCCCTTTGACCGGTTATATTTGACAGTGAATCTCATTGATTACTCTACTTATACAGCAACAATGTGAAAAGTGTACCCTGGTCAAAGGCGACCACAGCATACGAAACTTTAAGTGTGGTTTCCATTTGATTGCTACGACCGCGCTGATCATCGAAAATCATGACCAGCGATTGCAGCGATCAAATGGAAACAATACAGTAGCGATCGCAGCGAGTACAAAGATCACAGCAATAGCGATCACTAGGATAGAATTTGTTCCATCTCGGCGATCGTAGCAATTTTCGGGGTTCTTGGTCGCTGCAATCGTTGCGATCGCTGGCCATGATTTTCGACGACCAGCACGATCGTAGCGATCTAGTGGAAACCAGGCTTAAGGTGGAAGTACGAATTTCCTTCTACTACACAGTTGATTTTTTGCTTTCTATTTGGTATTCCACAATTTTTCTATTTTTCATTCTCGTTCCGGAACTAATGGACAGTAGTTGCTAATAAGATTCTTTTAGTAACATTCTCCTATATTGCCGCGGTGACAGTGTGTGCAAATCCGTGCAGCTTCGAATCAGAGAGCCAATAGTAACGGACCAAAAAGGAATTTGTGATTATGCGGATGGGGTTTCAGTGACCATATTTTGTTGAATTTAAGAGCGCTAAATTTGCTTGCGATCCGTGCCCACTGGCATCACTATCAGTCATAGGCGTAAAAGCAAGAATGAGCTAAAAAGAATTCTCACAAATAGGAATGAATGAGGAAACGTAATTCATGATATACGTGATTTTTCCTTTCTTTAGATAGTTGGCCTTCATATTATCGGAGCAGGTGCAGATGAAATGCTACAAGGATTTTCTGTTGCTATAAAGATGGGTGCTACAAAGAAAGATTTTGATAATACTGTTGCCATTCATCCAACAGCTGCCGAAGAGTTGGTTACTTTAGTTTGAAGTTACAACACCAGTGTAGCTTAGCGTAATTTAGGGCGTAGCTCATCATTAAAACCACATATGGACGACATCTAGCCAAACATACGTGTTCTGTGGAGTTGCTTACTGCGTATTATGTCCGTTATTAATACTAGCAGGTAACAGAACCCCTCAAGAAAACATACTCAAACCAGCCCCAGTGCAGCTTATTTGGTTATGTATTACATATATATATATACACCAGTAAAAGAGTGACATGGGGCAAACTGAACGACTTTTTTTAATCCCGATAAAGCAGCCATATCGAATTTATCTCTGAAAGCCAACTATCGCAATGTAGAAATGTATAGGATGCAACCGTTCAGTTCCACTAATCTAGTTTCTTCCATACGTCCTAAAAAGAAATAAATCGATAAAAATAGCCGTGGGGTAGAGTTCCTTTTCCCCGAAGTGGCGGATTTGACGGTAAATTGCGACCCTCATGCCGTTGATCACTCTGGATTACTGGCAAAAGACTAACTAGCATTTTATGTCCAACAATTCCCTGGGTGAAACCGAAATTCATTACCGTTATTGTATTTTGTCATCACGTCATTCCAAAACTAATACCAAAGCAACACCAGTAACAAATCAATCAATGAATTACCACTCCAAAGAATTTTTATCCCGACATAGTCGATTTTTATATTGTTAAAGGTCAAATCCAACAGTTTCTGAGGTTTGTCGATTTTTAGATTAAATTACAGAAGATCCATTGAATAAACGCTGTGAAAAGTTTGAAACTTATTTAAAAGTTTAAAACTTGAGGCTTTTATTCATAAAGCTCAAAATTTCTTTTCCTTTTCAAAACACAAAAGTGCAGTTTGTCGAAAACAACGTTCCTTCCGACAAAGAGCCTTCGCTCGAAACTTAATTTCTTGGAACTTTCATTTTTCGGCAGCATCCTAATTATGATGTCACAGATCCTCCAAGCTAAACCAGAACTAAAGGACTGAAAAAAAATTCTTGCATTTGACCTGTCGGGCAGGTGTGGTTATATTGCCCTCACCCCTTTAAAAGTATGTTCTACAGCTTTGATTGATCAAAAGCACAATTCTCTCTCTGCCGCTGTAGTTTTGGACGATTTAAGATAAAAAAAAGAAAAAAAACACTGAAGGCTTTCTTTGCAACGGACACAATTTGCTGACAAACAGTTCTGTGTGAAGCAGCGTCACCCCTTGTACCCAGTTTATGACGCCGCTGTTGTCATTATTTGTTTCTGCTTAGCCATGATATCTAAGTTAAACCAGGGTAGTCATCATCGGTATCATTGCACCTAATCTATTAATCTCACCAGCCATGAGTTATTACCACTAAAGTATAATACACCTGGACTGTGGGTACCTCACCAAAATATGTCATTTTAAAAATAGCAGGTGCTCACGTTAATAACGCACTATTTATGGCACTGTTGGCGAATTTTTGATTCCTTTCGTGTTTTGTTTTGGATGTTTTTTCGAACAAATTTTAAAAACCTATTCTAACAGTTCAGTATCGGTTAGCTACCTTAACCATTAGACAAAGGACCTATAAATTACCTACTTACCCCATCGCTCTGGGGACACTTTGTAACTGAATGGTTATGAGCATAGAGATTATATATTAACTAGAGAGGACATTGTACCTAAATGTCACTTAACCGCAAGTAACAAATTGAAAGGTAGCCATACCACTTCACTTTTGTCCTTTTTTCTTCTTTTTTAAATAAAAAGAAGACAAAACAATACAAAAAGTGGGATTTTCTTTTCAATATATGAACCGTTCTTAATTACGGTGAATTTGACGTTTTTTTACAGCACTGAAAAGAAACACGGAAAGTGAAAATTCGATGATAGGTTATGCGATTGTTCCGTATATTCAAGGAATTACGGAACCTACTAAAAGAATCTTAGGCAGTTTCAACGTAAAAGTTGCCCAAAATCTGTTCTCCACATTGAAACATACTTGTGCAAAGCCTAAGGATCGTATTGCGGAGGATCAGAGGAAAGATGTGACTTTTTCCATTCCGTGTAATGACTGTGATCAGGAGTACATCGGCCAGACTAAGACTGCGTTTATACTGGAGCAAAAGTATTTGGATTTAAAACGAATGCGAATACGTATTGGATCGGGTTCAAGATGGCGTTTACATTAGAAACATGAATCCGATATCAAAAGTATCTGTTTTGCATGTGGATCCGATAATGAATCAGGATACTTCGAATCCGATGACATCTGAATCCGAAAAAAACCTGGTTTAAACAGAAAATTGTCTGAATTCGGAAACGTTTATTCAGCGGCCAAGGTCATCGCGAGCTACACAGGCTATGTCAGGTAACAAAATATTGCTGTTGATTCCTTTTTGGTTGGTTTGTCACTATGCATATTGTTAAAAACTTTATTATGACTTATATGCCTACTGACGTTTCTTTGCAAAATGGACTCAACTTCATGAAGCAATTACATTAATAGCAAGAGCTGATGCCGTCGACCAAAGCTTTTTTCTCGAACACAGGTTGGTAGAAAAGTTCTTTTTACCAGGAACTGTGATAAACGGAGAATGGAAAAAATATTTTCACCCATTCTAAAAGAAGAAAGCACTGTTTCCATTTTGCAGCTGAATGCAGGTTTGCGTTCACAAGTTTCTTCTCAAAAAAAAGAAAATTTTAGCTTTGTTTCAGCACACAAGTCAAATCAACTACACAACTGTGTAGGAAAATTATTACCACCAATAAACTGCAACAACGATATTCAGATTTACATACTAGCAAACTCAATCTACAGAGCGTAGAGAGTGTAGGTGTTTGCAAGCTTGGATATAAACAACGAAAGGCTCGTTCTTCAAGCTTTATGAAAGCTCAGAAACGTTGTGAGTTCTCCAACGGGAATGGAACCCGCGTCTCCCGATTGCCGGTACAGTTGTCTTACCACTAGACCATGAGGCTCGACAACTAATCTGAGATAAATAGGGACCTGGGTCCTATGTTTGACATGCTGCTTTCATAGTTGAAAGCTGATACACAGATATGATATTCAGATTTTCAGGTTGAAAGCTGATATTCAACAGCTTGATATTCAGATTTCATAAATTGATGAAAAAATATTTTTGTTGTGCAGATCATTGGGCAAGCGGCGCTTGGCTACGCTTTCATGACCGCACACCACGTTGAGTGCCTACGAACTGAGCCATAACGGGGGCTGGTTCCCTTCCCCTCCAAAATACTTTTAATTCGTCAGGATTTAAAACGTTTTCATCATTCTAAATGAGATATTTTTCATAAAAAATTCATTTTTAGCACAAGTTAAATGCCACGCATTTCACTTCTTGGGATGGCTCCATACAGTTTCCCGATAAGTGGAAAATGCGAATTTGAGACCTAAAAATATATGCACGAACACTTTGGAAGAAGAATAAAACTAAGTGTAATACATTTAATATTGTCCTATTCGTTATCCATCCCAGAAGAAAAGTTTCTGAAAAAATGAAATGAAAAAATGATAAAAAATGGGGGGCCATCCAGATTTTTTTCCGAAATAAAATAGATTGGACGGTAAATGGTAGCCTTTTTGGAACGCCACTGTGGCCCTAGTAACGACCTGGATTACCTATTTTGTCATAGTTTTGGATGCCAAGAACGCATTTCTATATATCACATTGAGTTTCATTCTTCTTCCAAAGTATTTTTGCACATGTTTTTAGATCTCAAATTAACGTTCTCTACTTTTCGGGAAACGTTAACTCATTATTGTTCGAGAATATTGAAAAATTGTGCCAAAAACTCTTCCTTCACTTCATATCACGGTTCATTGCGCAGCAACGAACAGTGAGATTACGCGCGCGAAAAACCAGTTTTCTGACTTAATTTTCTTTTTTGATTCACATTTCAAAAAAAACTTCATTTGAATGCAAAATTCGAACAGGAAGTTGGTAAAAATAACAAAAGTTTCCATTGTACACTGGTGACAGGTGTTCGTGGAACTGGACAACAAACAGTTGATACAAATGCTTTCAAACAACACCAGCATTGTTTATCTCTGGAGGGGGCCAACTGCCCCTTCACCAGCAAAAGCCTTGGTCCATAGACCACTCCAACTATACCAAGTTGTCATTGAATTTGATTTACACAAATGAAGGCTTCACTCTAGATTGTGCAAAAATCTGATGAGAAAATTTAACACTGTAACAGTGTTCACAGGATACCATCAATTAATTTCTAGATGTATTAAGTTTATTAAGGAGGGGAGTTCCATTTCTTGTAGTGAAAACTTATTACCAACTTACACCAAGGAACAGCATCTGAGTCATTAAACAAGACAAAATTTATTGCAGTAATATTTTGACTTTATTTTAAAGACAAACCTGAGCGGTGTAATTTAAGGATATTGAGTTATAATTTAATTTAGAAAAATAGCCCACTATCACACACCTCTCTCATCTCAAAACAAATTGCAATGCCATCACTAAAAACAAGACTGAGTTAACCCTTTAATCATTATTTCCCAAGCTGGTCAAGTAGAACCCTGGGACAACATGTGTTGGCATTAGTCAGAGTATAATTAAATGATCAAGTAGCAAAGTACAATAAAATAAGACTGTTTTTTGCCAGCTCTAACACTAACCACTAGATAACCCAATAAATCCATTACTCATTCTAATATGGTATTTTGTGATAGCTCAAGAAATGGTAACATATCATCTGATAACTTGGCTAATTAACCTCACACAGTTCCAACATTCTGAATTTAAAATTCAGGGCTTAGGCTTGTGCTCACCAATGTTACCAACTGAAAACAAAAGAATAACTTGGTGAGAGCTAAATAAATCTGGTGAAAAATCCCAGCTATTTTTTTTATTCAAGGCATAATATAAGTAAGTACATCACATTTTTGCCAGTGTTTCATTCCTGTTCTGACCATAAATATATGTGGTATTAACTTATTACCTAGGCTTGATTTCCAACCATCTCCCACGTTGGTATACCGGCCTCTGTCTATCTCAAACTCAAATTACTGCTGGCCACCACCAGCATTGTCTTCAGTAATACACAAATAAACATGGATACTGTGAGAAAGGTCATACCTCATTGGCTGCTGGTAAATGTTGAATGTTACCAGGCTGATTAGTGCAGTAAACAAGGATATATACACCATTCCACACCAAACAATCAGTAACAAACAATCAGACAATATACTTGCAGGTGGATTGCACTTTTTATTTACTTAAGTGGATGGAGATTACATTGAAGGTCTGAGGAAAAGTGCAAGCAAGCCATTTGTGGCCAGTGGGCTTGGAGTTTGAGACCTCTGCTATAAACTTTCAGGGTCATTAAAGGTTCATGTGCTCAATTTCCAATCCCTGGGGTCTTGGGAAGCCATCCCAGAGCAGGCTATTCTAAGGTGGCTATAGAATATTCAGTAGTTTGGGAACAAATTTGTGGGGTTAACTAAGTTTCTGGCTTGACATTGGGATGTGTTAGGAAATATAGGCCGTTTTGGGCTGACAAGAGGATTAACGGATTAACCACCTCACTATCTGGCAGGAAGAGTAAAGTTCTGATTGGCCACCTCAAGCTGTCAAAGAACTTCGTAAAATATGTTGCTAAGTTCAATAGTACAGTTGTTATTCTCAGAGTTCTTATTCCATAACCTACTGCTCGAATAACCTTGACATACTTTATGCTTAGTGTGGTTATTTTAGCTGCTAGTTTTTGTTGTTGTAACAGTTGTAACTCGACGCCCATTTGTCCATTCTATCAATTCTGTATACTTTAAAAAGTTCGTTGTGAAGTGACCAAAGTGCAAAGTTCCTCTTAAACGGCTACTGTAGTCTTGTAGATATTAGATGATCAATAAATGTAGTTGAATCCAACGATAGAAGATATCAAATCATCGAACTCCACATGATCAACCAAAATGATATTGAAGGAGAAACTTCTATCGTCCAAGTTTGACTTCAGCCACGCTGTTATGGTCTTGTTCACTTTATTTGAAAGAGTACTTTTCAGAGAACTATTAGGATGTTTTATTATTGTCGAGGTCTGTGGAGTAAGAACGGCCTGAGTAACATGAAATTGGCCGTGCGCTTTGCTAGCCAAGCCATGTGCAGATATGTGCGTCATCAGTTTTTCTTCGTTATCTGTGTTAGGCCATGGGGAATTGATGGTATCGCTAGCAAAAAATGATGGAAACATTTCAAGGATATAAGAATTAGAATAAAATATGATAACTTGCTCGTCAGCTAACCATAGTTCTTGTAAGCTAGCAATGGATTTATCCTCTCTGGGAGGATGAATTGTATTACCAAAGTTCGCCGTAAGAAGGGTGGCCAAACGCAAATGTTCCTCAATTTCCATGTCATACAAATGATTAAAGTCCAGCAAAACGACCTCTGTAGGATTCTGAAGCAAGAATGACTTTATATCCTTTAAAATGGTCTCGATTGGGTGGCCATACAAACCATGAACAAACCGAAAATCATCGATCTTTTTCTTATAAGCGATTCTAAAGTCAAAATAACGAATTCCGTTACAAAGTTGTTCTTTGATGTCAAATGACTGAGTTAAAGACCAATTCTTTACAACAGTCTTTGTCGTTGAGCCAAGAATGCTTGCTAAAGTGTGGATAATTTTTGGTTGCTCTGGCGCTATTTCTAACGATGTATCAAACCAAAATGAAGCAGAGTTGTGTGATCCTGGAATCGTCAGTTGACTAAGTGGACACAACTGCTTCTCGTTGGGTAGACTTTTCATCCACTGCGACAGGTTCTCGTTCAGCAAGTCGGACACACAATATGGTGACTCAGTGATTTCGTCTCCTGCTTGGCAACAACTGTCCTCTTGAGGTCCAGCTGAACTTGCCATGCTGATGGCCGGTTAAACATTCAGCATCAAACATTGAAAATTTTTCTTTCGTCTCATTAAAACAATTCTTACCCCCAGTCGAGATCCGCGATTTGCAGGGAATTCAGGGAATTCGAGGGAAACCGGAAGAACTGGTTTCAGCTTTGTGCGCTCTATTTTAAGGTGGCTCCTCATAGTTACAAAGATACTCGACATCACTGGTTACTATTAATATGAATCTTTAGCAGGGTCCGCGACACGATTTTAAAAAGTAGAGAGGCCAGGATTTACCTTCAAATATGCATTTTCGCGGGATTTTTCTTGTAAAATATGAAAAAAACTTAAGGGGAAAAAATGACCAGATTTTATGTGTAAAAAGTGACGTATCAATTTAAACGTTTATCAAATATACATACACCCTGAAAATACAAAGGCCACTAAAGCTGCTATCGAGTTGGGGAGTATTTTTAGGTATGAAGTATATTCTCCATGAGAAACGAAAATGATTCTATTAACTGTATACAAACAATAACCTGGTTTCTATCTTGCTACATTTTTTAATCCTTGCTAGACACGTAGTACGTGGAAACCAAACTGGCTTTGAGAAGCAGCTGGCAGTTTACGTAAATGAAAATGTCTATTGGTTTGTTCTTTTTCGTGACGTTTCCAAACAATAGAATCTCAAGAGCTATAATTATCTCTTTTACACTGCTGTTCATTTTTGATAATTGTTAAGCTACTGAAATTTAAAACTGATTACACAAAAACAAAACATTTCTCTGCAAAAAAGTGGGGGTGCCATGGCCCTCGCGGGCCGCGACCCTCCGGTGACGCAGCCCTGTTTATTTACGCTATACAGTACACAAACTTAGCATCCACTATCTTCCAGCCCCAGAGCCTGGTCACATCCTTATCCTTGCATACGCCATGCTCCTCACTTGTTACTTTTTACAAACTTGACAACAGTAATTCCTGAGAAGTGGAAAATGCAAATTTTAGACTCAAGCACATATACATTACATAAATTCTTTGGAAGATGAATAAAACTAAACGTGATACGGAATAAAGCATAAGCCGCAAAAGCGCCGTGATCTTGTAGCTTCATATTCAAGGCAGAACGGAGACTTCGACTTTATTCTAAAATCCAAAGTCTCTGTTAAACCAACTGAGGGGCCGATTACATGCAGCGGGCCAGCCCATTCACCATATACATTGGCGATACTACAAATAGTATCGGTCTATATATCTATATACTGATCGGTCACTATATTCATTTTATCCTTTAGGGATGGGTACTTATCAGGAAAATTTTAAACAATTTCAATAGAATTTTTTTCCAAAAGTGAAAAAACAATTTTTTATTTTAAGAAAGAATAACCAATTTTTTTTTAAATTTTCCTGTACATACCTGAAGAAATATTTTCGTCATATTTTTTTAATGCCAAGAATGTGTTTCTATGTAGAACATTTAGTTTTATTCTTCTTCCTGATAGTATTTATGCACATGTTTTTGAGTCTCAAACTTATATTTTCCATATTTCGGGAAAATGTATGGAGTCACCTTAAACGCCGATCAGTTAACTAAAACGTAAGGTGGCCCATAACTGTTACGGCAAAAACTTAAGATGACGGCAAAAACCCAAAAATTCAGTAAATGGAGACAAAAAACTTTTAACTACTATTGTAAAAAACAGTTCGTCGAACAAGAGAAAAAACAATTTTTTCCACCAGTAGGGGAGATATGATAATAACTACTAGTACCAGCGGTACCAGTACCACCAAAATTTGATGTCTACTCTAAGCCAAACAGCGTAGTACGTCGCTGGTAAATGTACGTGAAATCGGTTCAGATATTTATCTCGGCAAAGGGGATAACAAACGCTGCAAGACAGCGAGCGATGTTACTTCACTGTGCCGGAAGCAAGATCCAAGATATTGTTGAAAATAATATTACGGACACGGGCATGGACTTTGTAACTCTCGTAACAAAACTTAATCAGTATTTTGCACCCCAGAACGTCGTATTCGAGAGGTATCAGTTCCGTGAATGTACTCAGATAGAGGATGAGGGGAATGACTCTTGGCACACAAGACTTCGCATCAAAGCCAGCACATGCGTTTAGCAAGAACAAACCGAGAGCATGATACGAGATCAAATTGTAGCTTGTTGTGCCTCTTCTAAGCTCCGACGAAAATTGCTGCAGACCCCCAACATTTCTTTGTCCGAAACACTCAAGGTAGCTCGCTCACTCGAAGCCGCGGAAATGCACGCGAAAGCGATGAAAAATGACCAGACGAGCCAAACAACCGAAGAAGTCAACACGCCCGAACCTTCCGCCCTTCGAAGCAACCGGAAGCCAAGGAAGTAGTCTATCACCTGGGAAGGAATTAATACTCACTCAAGGGGATCAAAGGAAACCATTTATAAATGAACAAACATCTATCAAGAAATAGAAAAATGGATGATGGACCTCCCAAAAGAGTAGCTTTCATAAAATTATTGCAATACTTCAATATTTCTATATGACCGAGTGGGAGGCTGGGTCGAGTTTCATTAAATCTTCAAATATGCTTAAATGATTAAAAGTTACTATCTAAATAAGCAAAATGCTGATAGTTTATAGCAAACAAAGTGTTCAGGGAACATATCAGCCCTTTCAATCACTTGTACCTACAGTACTTCTATTGCATTTCAGAATTTTCTTCCTCATCGCTGTCTTCTTCATCCGCTTGACCATAATCGTTGTCTTCCATGTTATCACATTGTAAATAACACATATCTTTACACTTAAGCTTTTCGGCAGCAGCACGAATCCGCTGAGCACGCCTTTCTGCACATACACGAAAACAATTCAAGTACTTCTTCTGGAGCTGGCTTGGACCCTAACCACTGAAGCGTTATTTCACCACTGTTAGTTACATTCCAGCCATGGCCATTTGGTGAAGGGACATCTGTGTTTGCAAGAAGGGCTCTTCTCCCTATTGCTGCTTGATAATTAGCTCTTAGTGCATGCAGCCTGAGCGATGACTTGCATGGAGGCAAGGCTTCCGGCTCAACTCCACCCCCTTTAGAACAGTGAAGCTCATAACGCAGCAAATCAACATCTTTGACTTTCTTCCCATACAGGTTGCACACAAACGATTCCAAGACCTGGAATGTTTCGTCAGCCAATGTCCAAGACTCTCCCAGTTCAATCATAGCACGAACATAGCTGCTGTTCTTGAAAAGTAACTGTAAACCCTTCCATTTTCCCTTCCCTGCAAAGGCAGAAACCGAATCACATCCAGTAAATGCGTGGAAGCCGATTAGAGATTGCAAAAAGTCATGTCTAGAGATGCCGGGAGAAAGATGCTTAAGAAAACTATTTGAAATGTG
>JBAHVQ010000496.1:1162541-1173550 GCA_036872915.1 Nanipora kamurai | reverse complement strand
CTTGCTTTCTGAAAATAGCCCGATTACTGACATTTCGTGCAGGATATCTAAACAAATATTACAGATACAATTACCAACTTTCAGATCTTATAATCCATACATTAGTCTAGGTGATGAACCTAAAATAATCGCATTTGGTTCAACGGAGGAAATATGCAATTTTGACCGACCATTTTTATGAAAGCCGTGTTTGCTCATTTTTGCTCAAAATGAAATAAAAACGTATCATTGGAAAGGTTACACACCGAAGTTAAGAATGGTGATAGAATTATAGAAATTCATGGAATATTTTTTAAGTTATAGCCCGCCAAAGTCGGATTCACTTTTTTTTATACACACTGTAGTTCAGTAGTTTCAAAAATGTTTGCTTTGATATTTTCCCAATATATTTCCAATCGTTTACAGAGAAATTTAATGCTTATTAATTCCTTCTTGTCCGTACAGGTCCTCAGTGACCTATGGAGACTAGTATTTAACTCTGGCTAACACCAGACGATTTTACTCGTCAAGGGGAAAGTCCTCGGACAGAAAGTAGTTCACTTATCCATAAAAGCCCGTTTATAAATGCGATTTCCTGCCTTGCTATTGTCCATCCTGATGTATGCAATAATCTTAGGACAGTTTATGTAGCAAGACATCTTGCAGTTATGACCGCTGACCTGTACATAACTGGATTGCCTCGCTCCAATACCTTTGAGCTACGAAAAGTGTCCCCAAAGGGACGACGTGAGCACTAAAATGTACAGGTCCTTCTGTTAATGGTAGCGACCATTGATCTGTGTTTTAAACAGTAACTCTAAAAAGACAGGAACGATAACTCATAAGCCTTGCTTTACGATCAGATAAAGCCAAATTTCCCGCCCATAGAGGCAGCCATGTAGGTATAAATCACGCGTGTTTCGTGCGTTTACCTACCGTGTACATGTAGATGTAAAACATTCGTGTTTCTCGCATGTAGTTACTACGAGTGAAGTTACCATGTCGATAGTGACAGTTTCCTGATCTATTTTAGTTTGTGAATTCTTATTTTACTGTACTAACAAAATACCCTGATGATAAAAACTAAATCAAGTGCAAGATTATCGATAATTCGTTCCTGGCGTGGTCTATGAAGTGTTCAAATATTGTTGGATATCAGAAGAAAACGAAAAAGAACATATATTTCAGTGCGGCTTTTCGACTGAACTTTTTATCAGTTACCGACGGCTTTTTCTGAAGAATAAGTAAACTAAAAGACTGTTTACCTTGGTTTGAGTGGGGACAGGAAAACCTGCGTCACAATAACGAAACTTGGCGTAAAATGATAAAATCTTTGACTTTTTTTTTTGGTAAAACTGTTTTCGTGAAAAGGACCGGGACATACTTACATGTCAACTTCTATGGCTGGCTTCAAAATTCAATATCGAGTTATCGTTCCAGTCTTGTTAGAGGTCACTGGTTTTAAACAAAACGGTTGGCGGTTTATGAGTTCTTTTCATAAATATTTTCCCCATATTCAGGGTGTCCCCAAAAAAATGCCCCCCACTCAATTTAGAGAAGCTGTGGTAAATTTAAATTGCGGTCTAAGTTATAAGTGAATAAACTTCTGGTTAGAAATTTGAATAGAAATGAAAAATTAATTATTTACATCCTGTCGTGATAAGAAAGTGTACTCCATTTCTCCATCTTTCAATATAAGTTGGACAAGTTCAGTTCAGAGGTAACTTCAGTCCAAGCGTTCTAACTACTACATCCATGTACAAGAATCTGTAAATTTGCCTATAATATAAACTAAGACTAGGGCTTGCAATATTGTATAACTATTCCGTTATGCTTGGCCTTTTGTAAAAGGTTTGCTTAAATGAGTGATGGACGGCATTTTTTTTTTTTTGGAACACCATGCATAAAGAGTGTTTTTCTTTCTTTACACAATTTGTTATCGATAATTCTGGAAATAGGAGTCTCTAAAATGTTCGCAAGTAAAATTAAGAGTCTCAGTAGAAAGTAGATGAGTTTGTAATTCAAAACATGAACTAATTTTGACGTTGACATTTGAGAAATACACTTCTGATTCACTTTTGTAAGCCTTTTGTTTCCCGTATAAACAAAACGTTTTTGAGAAATAATTTCCATGTAGCAAAAACTGTAGGTTTCAAGTAAAAATACCTGGTTAGAGGACCCTGGTATAAATGAATCAGTGTTACAACTCGGTGACATTTTTAGTTTTTATCGTATTCACAGTTTCCGATTCGTTAGCACAAACAGCAACGCAAAACACAATCAATAAGCGTAGATTTAATTTTTTATTACCAAAAGAACACTTTCGGGTCTTCAACCTGTCTTCAATCTTCTCAATGCGGTCCGAATGATTTTTCAACAAATTAAACTGTCATCTAACATGCTTTTGACATTGTAAAATGTCAAAAACTGGGTAGCTGCGCCTTGAAGTGTTAAATCATTCTTATTAGAAACTTATTGAAAACACCTTTGCGAATGACACAATGACAAACTTTTATCTGAAGCCAATAAAGCACTTCTTAGAACTTCATTCATCACATGTGAACAATTGAAGTTACGTATTTTCAGTCTTAATGGTCTAATTTACATTATGTTATTATTATGATCAGCTCTTTATCGCAGGAATGTTTTTCTTTTGTTCTTCGTTCGTTAATTGTTTTGGTTTACTCTCTCATTTGTTCTTTTGTTATAGGAGTCCGATACATCGGATGCACATAGGTTAAGTTTTTAAGCATATCTACAATCCTGGACAAAATACTTTGGAACACGGTGTGCGCTTTCAATTACCTGGAATTTCAATTAAAGATTACAAAAACTTATGCCTACTCCCTACACCCTAGTCAGTGTTCGCCAATCTACGGCAGAAAAAAGCAATGAATATATGATAATTGTCGATAAAAACAACATTGAGGTTGGGGGTAGGGTAAAGGACGTTTGGTTCAGGTGGAAACAATGTCAACAAAACTACCACTAATTAGGGATGAGTTCTTAGTAGGTCCCCATGATTTTGTCCAGGATTGTAGCAGCAAAGCTCATCTGAACAGTTGTTGCAGCCTGAAGGAGGACGTTGAAGTAAGAAAGCTCCATTTTTACATTTTTTATCATTCCGCTGGTTAATCATATATCTAATTACATAGGCTTGTATATTTCTTGTTGCTTCCTATCTCCAGGGTGAAAACCTATAAATATCCGGTGTCCGGTAGTCTACGATCCGGTTGAGCCCGGTATGCGGTAAAGTGGTAAATGAGGAATATTCCCAGTATCCACCATTGTTTTAGAATTAGAAAAATTCTCCTTCAGAGACGGTGATAGCGATTGTACAACAATTAATTTAGTGTAGGACTGTCTGTGTGAAATCCAAACTCTGAAAGTCATATAACAGCGATATAACAACGCTTTACCCTTAAACAAAAGTAAATTTTATTACGTACCTTCACCCAAACAGGTAAACTGTTTAGAAATGATACAACGTTTTCATCCAAAAATGGATAACGAGCCTCGCGACCGTGATCAGATATACAACTAGAGAAAAAAAGATGCATGTTTTACCCTAATAGCTTAGGCTTAAGGTGGATAATGACGATAGTACTAAATTTTGACAATTCTATTCTAAGTACTCACCGGTCATCACGACCAAGATTTCTTTCCGAAATTCGTTGAACTTCCATCTCCATTTCCTCTACCAACCCTTGCCATCCTTCTTTGCTAAAAACGTTATATATTGATCTCAAACTCATTAATAAATTATGAGAAACATCAAAGCGAAATCAGGCCCAGACACGCCAAAAGCCAAAAGGTTGATATTATTATTATCCAGTATAAATAAAGAGACTTAGCACTGGCTCGTCCCAGGTTTAAATACTGTGAGTAACCTTGCTCTGCCATCTTCTGGTGACTCAATGATCAGAACGTCTGGCCAGCATTCAGAAGGTAGCAGTTTCGAGTTCGGTCTGGAGTTCAGAGTTTTTCTGAATCCATGGCGTTCGCGGTTTGACCAGCAAGATTCCTAAGACTTTAATAGTATCGAACTGCAATCCCAAAATACAAATCAACGTCTAACTAAAGATTTACCGACACCTAACGGCTTGCAGACCAGCAAGAAAGGGTTCTTCTGCTGGTTTTGAATTTAAATTTAAGCAAATGAATAATGCTGCAAACTCTTTAAAATGCATATCCAGGTCCTTCTTTTGAATAGAGTTTAACAGACAATGGTGGAAAACTAAGATCTCCGTTTTCAGAATTTGATTAACTGGTTTTTTTTAATGTATCAGCAGTCGAAGTAAGCGAAAAGTGGCAAATTTTGCTTCTTACGATGTACAAATCGATAGCTTATTCATGAAGTCTGAGCTCCAGTTACGACGTCATTTAAGGGAGACTTTTCTTTGTACGTGTAAGGGAAGTATGAAGTTGTCCTTGGAACTGGTATTACCGATACATCATAGTAAATCACAAGTATGTTCATCCTTGCTCATATACCGTAAAAACCCGCATAAAAGAGCAACTGGATTAAGAACACTCAGGCTGAAATTTGGTCAAAAAAGTACCTTATACATAAGAACACATTCAGCCTGAATAATGAAAATTGTTCTTATGTAAAAAAATTGGCTACTAGGGTACAGTACTAAGTAGATCAATACATGTGCTATACCATTGCACACATAGAGTTTCACAGCAGGTATGGGAATTTCCAGGGTACATTTAGCAATTGTTTTTAGACTTGGCTAATTTATGTAACTAAACGACTGTTACCTTCTGCCAATCACATTCTTTATTTGCTGCAGACACAACATGCTGACATGAAATTGTTTAATTTTACAACTCTGAACTCCTGACCTTTCAGTTGAAATGTTCTAGTTTTCATCTCAATCAAAAATACCTTTGAATTGGTCACTCAAAACATGGTAAATCAATCTTGACAATTACATTTGCGTAGGTCACTGATTTTCCAATCTGACCCTTCTTTCTCCTGTTTCTTCTGTAACTTTGTAATCAGCTTTCTCAAATAGCGAGCATTCCAAGCAAGTCTATGGTCAACTGGAAGTTCAGGCCTTTACCTTGGCCTGCGTTAAATCTACTGCCAATACATTCCGCCTCAATTTCCCCATGCTGTGACTTATGAAAAACTTATGAAAAATCTTGGATAGTTCGACTGGTACGTGTCCAACAATCTTCTCATCTTTATTCCTTATGGCCACTGCATATCTGTCATGGTCATTCTCCGGTTCCACCTCGCAGTCCATAACTTCCCCAAGATACACCGTTGCACCTACAAAATAAGCATGGTACCCACGCACGCTTGCCTGAACATAGAATCCGTACTCATCTGCCATTTTATAGTTTGATTTGTGCAGACAGCTGACTTTTCCCAAGAGAAATTCAAGATGGAAGCTTCACTTTCCCTCATTCGAAATGCCTTTTAGGTAATTTTCAAGAAAACCGCTGTACAGCATAACAATCATTATCTCTAGAACAATAGACGTGCAAGGTGTTATGGGATACATTACTGTACGGGCGGGAAAAGAAATGACTTTTGTGTTCCTCTTCTGGTTGGAATTTTGATGAATTGTGGAAGATGAATCGTACTTTATTCGATTGTGGTTTACGAAAATCAGTTGAGTTGAAGGATGGCAGACTGTACGACATTACGTCGACATTGGAAAAGACATTACACTGAGCAGCGCCGCAGTTAAATGCAAACACTGCAACAGATCGTTCAAAGGTCAACAATATCTGGACAGCCATGTACAATTCAAGCACCCAGCCTCTGCCGCACAGGTGCCGCGCATCAACAATCACTCAGGTGAAACAAACACGCAGAGAATGGCTGCGAGTCAACAACTTGCGGATGTGCCACGTGCATCGGCCGGTGTTGCGCAAGGTCAAACTCAAAGGCGAAGCAACAATCGAAGGGGAAGTAACAAGCGAAAGTCCTACACTGTCGATTTCAAAAAGAAAACACTAGATCTTTTGGATTCACTGAAATCATCAACAAATAAGTACAACACAGTTGAAAAGCAACAAGGAGTCAACAGATCGCTGGTGTTTAAGTGGGAAAAAAACAGAAGCAAAATTCTTGCAGAACTGACTCTGAACAAGACGAAGAAGAACACAAGTGGCGCAAGGCCAATGCGACAAAGCAGGAGGATCGCGGGGAACTGATCCCAACGCACTGATAAATATCCTCTGGCTTCCAATCTTTTACTTGCAGAGTTTAAACTAAGGAGAGCAGCAGGAAGCAAAGTGTCCAAACTTTGGTTCAAAAAAAGAATGAAATCGAAAATCGAAGCATGCTATGGCGCAGAATAAGGCGGAAAATTTACAGGAAGCAGCAACTGGTTCCAGAGATTCAGGAAAAGACACAATATAGTACTGAGGAGAAGGACCAACAAGACAAAAGTCTGTGCAGATGATGGCTGGGATACAATCCAAAAATTCCACAGGGATTTGAGGAAAGCCTTGAAAACACAAAGGAGAAGAAACAAATCCTCTACAGTTGACCCTAAGTATGGAAGATGGATGTCTAAAAACAGATACAATGTGATCTAGGTTCCTCTCCCATTTGTAAGTGAGCAAGATAAAACCTACGACACATTGGGTACTAAGCAAGTGTGGGTGTCACAACCATCATCTGGTTTAGATAAACGACAGGCTACCTTACAACTTTGTATTAGGGCTGATGGGGAACAAAATGTGAAGCCAGCTCTTATCTTCAGAGGAAAAGGGCGTGTAGCCACTAAGGGGAAAGAAAAGTATGACAAGAGGGTTGATGTGTATTCCCAGCAAAATGCCTGGATGGATGAAGAAATCAACATGCAGTGGGTCCAGGGCACACTTATTCCAGGAATTGGGAATGAAAAAGAAGAAAAAGTTCTATTTGCCGACAATGTCGGCTCCTAACTAAGTCAACAATTCCATGAAACATGCAGAAATCAGATCAACACTACAGTTTACATGCTGCCTGAAAACCACGCTGACAAAATCCAGCCCATTGATGCAGGATGTGGTCGGATGATAAAAGTTAAAATTGGTGCAGCAATGGAAACATGGCTGGAAGAGGAGAACAAACTCGATAAATGGCAGGATAGACTTTCAGCAAAGGATAGAAGGATCTTGATGACCCAATGGACTGGAGAGTCGCGGAGTGAATTAAGTAATGATTCAGACCTTTCTGAAGAGATTGTTTGAGAAAACTGGCTGTTTGCTAACAGCAGATGGCTCTAATGATGTAAAGATCTCAACCCAAGGTTTGGAAAATTATCAGATTTAAATGGATCTTATAATTGGACTAGAAATTTAAGAAACTGTATGGTGACATTTTGCCCTCCCAGTTTGCTTGCAGGATTGGGGACCAGTCGATAGTTACATGGAAAAAGGGAGGGAGAGGTAGTGCATTTTGAATTTGCTAGACTTTTGCTGAGTTTCGAGTTGTTTATCACCAGAACTGCTACCCCTCCCCCAATGTAATATTATTGCCTTGATCAATGCAGTTAAGGTTAGTTCCATCCATTAATTAATTAAAATGTTGTGCTTGCACATTGATTTCATCTGTTGGTAGTCTATGCAGTATTTAATTTTTAGAAACAATTTTAAGAACACCTTAAGAACATTTTCAGGCTGATTTTGCAGAAAACACCCAATATATAACAAAATCACCCTGAACCCCCCAAACACGTGTTCTTTTATGTGGGTTTTTACTGTAGTTGCTGTTAGAAGATGACAATGGAATAGTTTCTATGGGAAGAGATTCATATGTGGATTGCCAGCAATCATAATTTTTTCAGATATTTAGCCAAATCTCTAGCAAAGGCTATGTGATATGCACTGGCAAACGCTTATTTCGACTTGAGTTGCAGCTTATACAAAATTAATCAGGTGGAGGTCATCCATGGTTGTTCTTCATCAGCCGCACTCCACTTTCATTATAATAAAGGTGCTCTTCCAAAATAAGTCTTTCAAGTTCAGGAGTAAAAAGATGTTTTTTAAACATTGCGGTATTGTAGATTAGTAGGTGTCGGAAAGCAATGTCAGTGACTGAGGACATGTTATTGCATCAGTGCAAGCTTGACTATGCACGCCACTAGAATCATGGACCTTGAAAATATGTTTGAGCACTGTAACAGCTTTTAGTGATTTAAATACCTTGATCACTAAGGCACACATGTTTATGTATTTCGACATTTTCTGAAGGTTAGGATGCCTATTTGTGTGAAGTTTTGTGAAATCAACAATTATTAGCACTACAGAAGCCATTCACTCTTCAGAAAAAATTCCACCAACTAGTGCTCTTTTAGCTTAACATTGGTCGTTTTCTTACTGTAAGTGTTTCCCAGTTGATGTTCCTTGTCTACGTCTTCCAGGGTAACATTCTTTTAACTCAGATTCATGATCTACTTGCATAACATTACACTGCTGACTGAGGCATTAGCACATCTTATATATCATGGAAATTGTTCTTTTTCGTTTAATTTCTTTCAGGAATGTCGGTCTAACAAATAACAAATCTGTGCTGAAAGTGTAAAATAAGACAGAAGTTAACAAGTATGCCATTCCAGCGTTATATTTTAATGGTTACCAAATAAAGTACTTACTTTAAAATATGTTTTTCCTGTTGTTTGGTAATGATATACTGATCTGTGGTAGGCTGAACAAAGAATAGTCGGCTCTTCCGCATCGTCGAACGATACTCCGAAGCTGCTTCGAGAACGTCCTGCTGTGGAAGGCTTTTTCATGTAGTTTGTATTTTTTCTGATAGTCTTTATGACAATCCATGCAGCTGTGCTTTGTTTCAATAGGAGTTGCGAAAACAAAGCTCAGTACAAACACTGGAAAGGTAAAAAGCACTTGAAAAAGTTGGGCGGCATTTTTTTATGTTTTTAAGTTTTCCGCGACGGCTCTTCATGAATCTTTCGCGACTTTCTCGCAATTTTCGCGAGCACATGCCAAGACAAATTTCCGTGCTGCTCGTGCCAACATAAATTTTGGGCATCCATACTTTTCAAACCGCGTGATTAACCCTTTCCCTGTCACAGAGGACTTTTATTAGTTTACTCTACCGAACGCCAGACAATTTTACTCGTCAAATAGAGACCCCTGGCAGGGAAGGTGTTAATAAACTCCACTAAAACTGCATTTTAACTGTCTTGTGTCTAGAATTTTGGGCCGAAAAGTTTCGAAATTTTTCGTAATGGTTAAGTAGTAAATAGCATCATGATGCGTTTTGATTGACAATTTTTACATAATGGCAGAGTAGTATTTTATTTAACAATTATACAGTGCGTGCCAAAAAAAGGCTTCTCGATCCATGCTTCATTAATATTCTTTACAAAGTACCGTACAAAGTACCGCAACCTTCTGATGACCGATGAGACGCTCTAACCATTGAGCTACCAAGACTCAGATGGTGAGCTAATGTGCAGGTTTGTCAAATGTGCAACCTAAGCGAAAGCCACGATACGATAAAAGATAGCTCCCACATGAACAACATTCAATATGTTCATCATTCAATGAATACAACCCGTGTTTAATATATTACGTTAAACATTGACGAGGAAAGCGTGGCACAATATAGGTATACCGCAGTTGTTCTTTCAATGAAAGAGCGTAGTTTTATAAGAATATACAACGGGTATATGGTAAATGTCATACTTGAAACGAGATCGATGACGAGCATAACCTCCCAACTGTTCATCAGCTCCCATACCAACTAAAAGGACCTGAAAATTTTAAGAAATGTTACTGCGAATGCTGATATAGCAACAAGCTAACTCTTGGAAAAAATTGAATTTTGCTACAATCCAGTGGAATTTTATTGACGTGATCATGTTAATGTTGAGACGTTTTAACGGAACAAGGTAACGCAAAAAAGTAGCCTACGATCAGGCTTCGTTCGGGAGGCGGGAACCGGCAGAGATTTCTCGGAGTTTTTATTATGTGTGTTCAAGATTTGTATGGAATATGTTGATTGGCAGATATCTAATTGACTGAAAATGTATTTGACAGACTGGTCACTTTGTTTTAAAACAGGCGCAGGTGAAACATGATACGTACAAGACGATAATAATAATAATAATAATAATAATAATAATAATAATAATAATAATAATAATAATAATCATAATAATAATAACTTTATTTAGGCTTTCAAAAACTCATTAATAATTCATGAGGAAAATACAAAGGAAAATCATAACCGTGTCGTATCTTTATATGTGATAAAGACACGCTCGTTTTTCTTGTCGAATTTTCTCGGCTTAGAAAACATTAATTTTCAAACTTTCTTCGCAGATTAGCGTGTTGAGGGGTTCGTTTTTGAGGGGTCCGTATTCTATCCGATATATGGTTTAAGTGTACCGAATACAAATTCGTTCGAATATGGGAGGTTCATTGCCAAATGTGTCGAAAGAGAGTTGCAAGAAATACGTGAGGAACCGTCTCGCTCTAGAAAAACAGCAATAATAAAAATAGAAGTTCTAACAAAGATATATAAGCTGTGCAAAATTTGGCATTGCGATGAAAGTCTCTATGTTAAGTTCAGGTTGCAATAAGCGCGCACGTGTTAAATTTGCCTCCCATTCTCGAAATTGACAGTCAATGACTGGAGAGGTTTATTGATTATTATGCGGAAAATTAAGTCTTCGACCCTCGTCAGGGGGTCGAGAAATTTGTTGAGTGCATCAGCTGGACGACCGTCCACGGGTCGTCTTCTTCTTGTGGTCCTGGGACTGAGACTTAACTTTCGCGTAAAATATTAATAAAAAAATAGAGGTCGTAAGACATTTACACCTACGGTCACATCTCAATTCAATTTTCTTATTCAAGGGATCGATTTACCATAAACAAGTACTTCATAACCCAACATATACACAGAGTCAATAGAGAGATTAAGGTTTGCGTTTGCCGAAAACGGAAAACTGAAAATCTGAAAATCCGAGATCCGAAAATCTGAAAATCTGAAAATCCGAGATCCGAAAATCTGAAAATCTGAAAATCCGAGATCCGAAAATCTGAAAATC
>JBAHVQ010000496.1:1114498-1128916 GCA_036872915.1 Nanipora kamurai | reverse complement strand
CAATCGGTATTTACATGAATGTTAGAATTCGTGATATGACTTAAGTCAAGTTAACATCATTCTAATATTTTGTATGGTCTCCTTTTGCTTTTAAAACATCTTTAACTCTATCTGCAATAGAATGAACAAGTTTCTTTAGCACTGCTGGTTTAAGGTTATTCCAGCATTGATTTAGAACATCTCACAGGTTCTCTTTACTCGTGGGATTATGTTTTATTTTTTCTCGTTTTAAGTGATCCCATAAATTCTCGATCGGATTTAGGTCCGGAGATTGAGGCGGAAAATCCATAACTTTCATATCTCTTTTATCTTCTTTCCTTCTTAAGTAATTCTTGCACAGAAGCACGAGAAGCGTGTTTCGGATCATTATCTTGCAGCAACTCAAAACCCTATCCACACAATCTTAACCCTGATGGTACGGCGTGTCTTTGTCGAATCGAGTGATAGTGTTTTTTTTGCAGATTGTTCTTAATTTTATAGAGATCGCCGACACCATTGTTACTGAAGCAGCCCCACACCTGAATGTTTCCCCCTCCATGTTTCACCGTCGGTTTAATGCAAGAACTTACAAATTTCTCATTCCTTCGACGTCTAACATAAATGCGCCGCTTGTTTCCGAATAATTCGAATTTGGATTCATCCGTAAAAAGAACATTCTTCCTATCTTCTAGCGTAACCTTTGAATTTTCGAGCCCATAACAATCGTTTTCGTTTGTTTCGAGCTCTTAGTAACGGTTTTAAAACTGCAACTCTTCTGTTCAGACTGCATTCAGCCAGTCTCCGTTTTACTGTTGATCTGCTTACTGACTTCTCTCGTTTTGCAACAAGTATTGATTGGATTTTACCAGCCGTGGCGGTTCTGTTGCGTAAAGATGTTGTCTTAATGTATTGATCTTCCTTTCTAGTGGTAGCTCTTGGCCTCCCAGATCTTCGTTTGGTAGAATACGATCCTGATTCCCGAAACCTTTCCAGCGTTCGCTGCACAGCACCCTTTGACACCTTTATCATCTCTGCAATTTTGCGCTGCGACAACCCTTCGTTACTCAGTGCAATTATTTGCCCTCTTGTTACTTCGCTAAGTTCTTTTGCCATCTTTGGTCGAGCAACACAAAGTGATCTGGATTACTTTGCAACTTAAAAACCACGACAATAGACAAGAGGGAATGTGGGACGCATTGCCAACATACAATGCGCATGTTCAAACCAATATATGTAATTGCCGAACTCATAAGACATTATTTATTGTAAATGGAGAAAAATTATCGACTGGACTCAGACTTTTGACCCCCACTGTATATATGTATATATCATCATATAAATTCTTTATTAAACATAAAATAACTTTGATAAAGGGGCATTGCCCCGAAACGTTGGTCGGTTTTTTAATAAAGAATTTTTATGATGAGATATAGAGTTCTAAATTCAAGAAAGGGAAAGTTTTTTGATGAATTGATGAATATATATACACACGTATTCCATTCCCCACAAAGTGAGTACTCGCCAGAATATAGACGCATCGAATCGGATCGAAACGCTTAAATTCGGACCGAAAACTGCGAAAATAGTTTTCTCCCCGGCGTTTGCGAGGCGACAAACCGGATATACGGTACTGGGCGTTTCGACCTGCCTTTGTACCGCAATCAAGCACACATTTTCGTCATCTGAAACGATACATGACCAGCAGGTTAAAGTGGAAATCGTAGAGACATTGTCGTAAAAAGACTTTACGGGACATTCGCGTTGAAACGAAAATGACAAAAGACATGTCGAAGAGGGAAATATGAGAACTAGAAGCAAAGCAGGAACAACTTGACCTTGTTCTTGACCTTTCATTTATGCTGGGATTTTGAGCAAAATTAGCCAAACCAAGAGATCAAACCTATTTGTTAGAGAACTTCACGATAACACGACATCTTTATTCACAGACAACAAAACTTATTTACAATTATATTACAAAAGGTCAAATGTCAATTATAGTCATGTGACTCCTCGATGAGTCATCGCTAATTAAAGAATGTGAACTTTCTTGACACTCCTCGAGGTTGTTTCACCTCAGTGAACAACATATACAAATGATACTATCTGAACGTTAACAAGTGTATCGTCTTCTGCTAGAATTGCAGTATTACGTCGTTGCGGTTTGGTACGGCTTCGTATAATCCATTGAAGTCTTAGGACATGTAGAAACTGTGTTGGAATCTTGGACTCCGTCCTCGTTGTCAAAAATAGAATTAACTTCTATTGGGAATAGGTGTTTAACGCTCCTTTTCAACAGCACTGGTTTTCTCTCTCCTTTTGAAACTCTGACCATTGCAGCTCTTACCATGCCATCTTTGCCAGGTAATAACTCTTCTGCAGTCGCGAGGTTCCAATACATTCGGTTCATTCACTATAACTACGTCGCCAACAGCAATAGCGGGTCTCTTCATTCTTGAAGTCTTTCTTATATTTAAGGCGTGATTCTCCCGCAAGTTCAACTGGTAGGACTTTCTCCACTGCGAGGTAAATCGTTGGAGAAGGTGTCGATGATGTTTGGCTTTACGTGGTAACGAGGCGTTGGTATTGATGACTTCAAAATGTCTACCATTAGGAGTATTTGTTATTCGTCTTCCATTTATAAGGTGGGAGGGACACAGGGTGAAGCTGATATCACCTTGATCGTTTTCATTATATGTAAGTGGTCTGGAATTGATAACGGTTTTCAACTTCTTTACACTTCAACTTCTTTAGACATCGTTTAACGCTTTGGATTAACCGCTCCCAAAACCCCACCATGAGGCTTTTTCTATTATGAACTTCCATGTGACACAACAGTTTGTCATTATGGCGAAGTACTTCCTTTGATCTTGCTGTCTTTCTTATTTCAATAGCTGATCTTTTGAATTTCTTAGCGTTGTCAGATATTAAGGTGGCTGGTGAACCACAACGGCTAGTAAATCTTCGAAACGCGAGGAGGAACGATGGCACGCTAAGACCGGGTTAACTCGAGATGCACAGCCGTTGTGGATGCACACATGAACAAGCACACATAACACTTTTCGTTGTATGAATTTCCTTTTGATTGAATGTACAAAGGTCCGGCAAGGTCTATTCCGGTGTGAGTAAAGGGATGGTCTTCCGATACGCGAATGCTCGGTAAATCAGGAGAGATGGGTGATGAATACGCGGGGCCTTCTAGTCTTCGACATGTAACACAGTGTCTCAGTACTCGCTTCACAGCTTGTCTTTCACGCAAAATCCAAAATCTTTCTCGTAGTGTTGTTAAAGTGTTATCGGTGGAGCTGTGCTTGACGTTTTCGTGAGTTTGAGTAATGAGTAAGTCCACATACGGATGTTTAGAAGGCATCAGTATAGGGTTCTTAGCACTCAGCGATGGTGTTGTGTTGTTGATTCTTCCGCGGCAACGAAGAAGTTAATTGTCGTTAATGTACAATGCGAACTGTTCCACACGTTTTGGTTTTGGCTGATCAGATTTCTTCAGAAAGTTTAAGTCAGTTGTGAAACACTTCAATTGAATCGTACGAATCCATCATATCTCGCCATCGCTGATTTCACTTGCAGACTGTTCAACATTTTCGACCTCTGCAACTGGTTTGTCATTCTTGCTCGACAAACGTCGTTTGATGTTCCTAATAAAACGCAACACGAAAGCAGTTACACGTAACAGGAACTTGAGGGAACTGAATTTCTTGCACTGTACAATTTCTTCAATGTTGATTGAAGAAGGGCCTTCTTCAGCAGTTTCAGTACGCGGGATATTTCTGATTGGTTTTTTGAGAGTTCTTTCAGTATGCTTTCGTTTGTATCAGTCGTTAATTGGTTGTGGGGCCACTCAGTTTCTGGCAATTGCAGAAAGGCAGGACAGTTCCACCAAATTTAGTTGTCAACCATCTCTGTGCCATTGATTCCACGCGAAAGCAGATCTGCGGAATTCAGGGCTCCTGGACAGAATCCAATCTTTCTTACACGTCAATCGCCGGATTTCGTCCACTCGATGTTTCACATACTGTTTCCATGGTTTTCCGTTTGTGATCCAGCATAATGTGGTCTTGGAGTCGGTCCAAAAGAAGGTCTTGATATCTTGTTGAAGGGAACGTAGAACAGTGTTCATCAATTCGGCTTGATTCGGGGTCGAAGATTCGGTACCGGTACAAGACTTCTGCAGAATTGATCACGTCGACTAATGCTTTGTTGTTCGATTGCCACTTTCGAAGGTTTTCAAAGGTCTACCTTGCGACATAATTTCTTTCGACCTAGTGTAGATTTCTTCGCCTTTTTCGACACTATCGGACCCTGTTAGAAAATCGTCGACGTACAGATTCTCTCTCAAGAGATTGATCACTTCGTGAAGCTCGTGGTTCAATTCTTTATAACGGTCGAGGTGATGACGAATCGTAGAACCGAGTATTGCTGGTCAGGGACGTAGACCAAAACCAGCCTACAAAATCTCAGTTGGATAATCTCCGGCTGAAGATCATTCGCATTTCTGAACCACAAAAATCGTAGCATGTCCTTGCTTGCGTCATTCATTGAAACCATTAAGAAAGCCTTTTCAATGTCTGCCGAAAGGGCAATCGAGTTCCACCTGAACTTGACCAGGATGTCAAATGATTGAGGTATCAAATTCGGACCAACTTGTATACAATATTTAACGAATAATCGTTTTTACGCCATTTTGCAGATCCATCGTAGACCACACGAACCTTAGTTGTTTGTCGGTCATGGCGAAAAACCGCGTGGTGCGGTAAATAGTGAACTTCGCTGCTGAAGTTGTTGTTTGCTTCAGCTGGGATAACTTCTTCTATTATTCCCATCTGTAATTCTTCGTTGACAATGTTATCGTATTCACGAATTAATGGAAGATCTTTCTTTAACTTGTGGTGCAAAGACTTTAAACGGTTGTAGCATAGTTGAAATTCGCTTGGTATAGGCTTCGTTTCTTCTTTCCAAGGTAGACTAACTGAATAGCGCATTCCGTCGTTCAGATCTTTGAGGAATACCCTTCCAGGCGATTCGTTGCAGGTAGATTCTTGTTTGATCCCAATAAATTCGGTTTCCCAAAATCCTTTCAGAGTAGTGACTAGCTTATCGTGTTCGTTTCTAGCATTGAAACAGTGTTACCAGTAATGACTAAATTTGAAACAGCAACGTTGCTGGTAGATTTTCCACCAGGACCAGACAAAAGCCATCCTAACTTGCTGCTGATTGCAATTGGCCCCGACTCACCACGAACGATGTCTCCTGTGACAACGTTCCAATACTGATCGGACCCTATAAGAATATCGATTGAATCGCTATTCTGCTCGCTGAATTCGTCGGCCAAATCCAAACCTTCGAGTTGAGGAAACTGAATAACTTCGACCTTGCTTGGGAGGGAAGAACATATTGCGGGAAAACTTAATACAGATATTTCGACTTTTTCAAAACCAGGTTTGTTCAAACGAACTTTAACCGCCTCGCATCTTTGTTTACCATACTTTTGCTCGCCAAAAGTGTTCAAATGCAGTGTCTCAGTTTTGTAGGGCTCGAGGTTTAAACGTGACTTCAGTGAGTTGGTAATGTAAGAATGTTGGCTCCCATTATCGAAGAGAATTAGAACGTTCGTTGACTTGGTACCGTCTTCATTGGTGGCTACAGCTTTCGCGGTCTGTAATTAAAAGCCCAGTCACTTTTCCTGTAAGTGTCGTCGATGTGGTAGTACTTGCTTCAGCACTTTCTTTCTTGTTTTCGGTTGAACAGGCGGGTTCTTTGTCCTTTTCTCGTTCGGCTATTCGATCACAAATAAACTGGTGATGGCCTTTTCCGCAATATCGACATTGCTTGGTTATCGCGGAATATAACTGGCATTTTCGTGCTGTTGGAATAAAAATGCAGACGAAGTCGAAGGTCCATTGTTCTTCGATGGGCCGTTGTTAGGTGGAGATTTTCGATTCAAATCGCTTGCTTTAATACCCTCGCTTGCTCCTCGCGCTTCCAGTTCCGTTTTGATGTTCTCTAGTAGCTCTTCAATTTTCCAGACTTCGTTGGCTGACTTTCTGGCAATTTCGATTCGGATTTTATACAGGTAACTTCGACGTAATAACCGGATTTACCAAGCTTCCGTACTCTTTTGACTGTATCCCCATCGATGACAAACCTCTCGTGTGTACGCTGATCTTGTCGTTAGGACAACTTAGAATTTTCAACAGCTCATCCATATCGGCACTTATAATATGCTGTTGTTTACCAAACCGATCTTGAAGCAAATTTGTTGCAGAATCATAATTTGCGGCTGTCAAGTTCAACCCTTGAATCACACGTGCAGCCTGTCCATCAAGCAGCGATTTCAAATAATTGAACTTGTCTACCTTCGAAATAGTTTCATTCGAGTGGATCGCTGAGTCGAACGAATCCCAGAAGGTGTTCCAACTGGTAACATCTCCCTTGAATCGTGGTAGCGTTAGTTTCGGCAGTCTTGGTTTCACGGCTATATTTGTCGTATTCTGAATTTGTGGACGTTCCTTCGTTAACATGATGCGCGTTCGGGTTTGAGTCCCTAGAGTTCTTTTGCTTGAACCTACTTCGACATTCCAATATTTTCGCAATTACGTTGTCAGACTCTTCGATTTCGCTGTTTAAATCATTACGATCGCAGACTTCCAATATCTCCTTGTCTCGACCATTGAGCGTCGTCGTTTTCCCTTCTAATTGTTGGTGGTTTATGTCGAGTTCCTTAACGTCGATATTCGTCGCTTCCTCTTTGAATATTTCGTCTAACTTCTTCACCAATTTTGTCATTGTGCCGCGGTGTCCGCCACGAATGGCACGTAGTCTACTTAAAGCTTCTTTAGGTTCACTAATCGTTGTACTGTTAGCGTTTGATCGTTTTGAAAGGCCCCGTTCGTTGGTCGTCTGATATACTCCAAGCTCCCACATGAACATCATTTGTGTTCAGCTATCAATGATTAAAATTTTTGTCGTTTTGTTTGACAGTCACCAAATTGTATCCGTTCAGGAGATGGCCATGAGGAGCCAATGGGGTTCATTGGAGATCCATTTTCACTTTTGACCCAAAATAAACTTACATCATGGCCTGTAATAACTTTGGCCTTATCTACAACATTTGGTTTTAACTTTTCAGTTTAAAACGTAGATGGTGAATTAGTTGTTTTATCATTTTGTTTTCCTAATGTTTGTTTATGCTTTTTTAAAAAAAGTTTTTGAACTTTATCGTTATATTTAGTTCTAATTTTGTTTTAGTTTCTTCTTTTATTTTTCATACTTTGTTTTGTCGTTGTTGTTTTCTACAAATGCTTGTTGAATTTACAATGAGAACGATGATTAAAACTAAAACTAAAAATGACATGTGCAGTTTTCATTTTAAAGTTAATAAAAGTGAGATATAATAAGCACCGACATAGAAGTGAGAAAAAGTATACAAACTAAAAATTTTAAATGAAGTAAATTTTTCTTTAAAAAACAAATGTAGGATTGGCACCAAGTTTCGCTTGTATACTACGAGAAATTTTATCTGTAAATTAGAAAAAAATAGTTGCAAAGATATCATGTTTTAACGCGAAGGAGGACTGGCTCCTATGTGCAACTTGGAAAAAGCCCTCGGAGACTTAATGAACTATAAATAATACTGGCCACCTCACCACATTTCTACAAGAGCTTACTCCTTACTAGTTAAATAAAGACAAGTTTGCGTTGCCAGAAGTTAGCACTGAGAAATCTCTCAGTATCCGGCGAGGTGTGCAAATATTTGAATCTGAAAAAAACAACAGATCTCAATCTAAAACTATAGGTTTGAGCTAAATCTGCCAAGAGTATTGGTAGTCCATAATTATGGATGAACATATATTCGCTTCGTATTTCTTCGAGATGTGCACACGGCCTAATTTCTTTGAATTATATCATTTAGATCATGGAAATTGACTGTGGTAGAACGGTTACGCTTGAGGATATCAAGCAAAGGTACAGAGAGCACTATGATGAGTATAGTGAAGTTGATCATCGCCTTCTTGAGAGAGCAATGAAGTTTGTCGGAGATAAAAACGACAGTTTTTTAAGAAATCTCTCTGTGACCATTAGCGGAGAGAAATGTCAAGTAGAATTTTTCGCTGGTAGTAAAAAAAAGAAGTTTGTCTATATGGTCTTGGATAACGAAGTATATGGAACCCTGGTAAGGCAAGGTCCGGAGAAAGGGGTAAGTAGTCCATATTTACAAAATTATTACCAAGGAAACGTAGTTTGAACGGGATTTCTTCTTGATTTTATCAACTCTTTGATTGACTATTGCACATACGTAACGTCATCAACGTAATGGCTTTTTATACCTTCCAATGAAACTTTGTGGAAAGGTAATCAATTAAATTCTTATCGTCAAAATCATTGAGTAAAAACAAATTATCGTGCTACATTAGGAAATTTTAACGTAAGCAACGAATATTCAAGAATGGTTTGATTGGGTACTTTTGTTTGGACCATCCTGTACACTATTCATTTCGCGGAATGATTGTTAATTATTACTGTAATTTTAAAAAATAAAGGTGGTACAGGTGGAATTAATAATTTAGACATCGAGCTATATCCCATAGTCTTATGTTTAGAGATATATGTGAAATAGGATTGGCGCACTCAGATTCGAAGATTTACTCAAATTTAAGATCCGTATCCGATTCGGTTCGAAATTCAAATTTCGAGACAGATCCGATCCACTTTTTAACCAGCAAATATCCGACTTGTCCGAAGTAAATTAAATTTACTTCCGAGAAATCGTTGGTATTGCTTTATTGTACCCTTTTCACTCCTTATTTATTTTCCTTTTAAATTATGTCATTAACAAATTGACTGGCAGGTAATGAAAAGCTAAATATAAATCTAGACGGGCCAGACATTACAGTTAGAAAGTACATAGATAATAAAATTGAGCAGTCAAAAGGATATAAAAGTAATACTTTTCCTATGCATCTGCGTATTATCTAATTAAATCGGAATTATAAAGACAATTATAGAGGTAAGCAATGAGACAAATTATACAGTTATATATCGAGTTATAAAGACAATTGTATTATTGAAGGGACATAACTTATGAAGATGATAGTAGCTCTACGGTCAATAATTATTTTACATTTTGATAGATTGATTTTACATTTGAGATAATCGTGGATGTATCAATATATTTGCATCTTCCAATTTGAGTATATATCAACAAGTATGTTGACATTAACTTCTCTTGTTGGAGCTTTTTTGCCCCCTGTAAACGTCTTTGCTCGCGCCAGGCTCCGCGCAATTTATGTAAATACGTTTTGTTTTCATCGAACAGCTTTGGATTGCGATAAGGATATTTGCGGTGATTTCGGACTAAAGCGGGAAGAAATCGGTAGGATATTTCACTAATTAGCGTTCACTTTTACCTTATGATTTGTATTTAACGTAAACGATTTATTGTATTTTAGTTGACATCGCTTTACCACATTATACGAGTTGGACATAATATCGACTTGCGTGTGTTTTGCTCTGTCCTTCATTGTGTGCGAATTTGTGGTTAAAGTGTTAGTATCGACGCCAACTCCCAATCCTAGAGTCCAAATCACTGTAGTCAAGGTATATAGAACTTCGAACGATAACGTGGGAGTTACACCCCCAATCCCCCACGGTATCAATGCTCCAAGTAAGGAGCAGTTGGGACTGATAAATGTTTCAAAGCGTATTCGGGGGCACAAAATGTCTTAATTTGGCTATTAATCTTCATCTTTGCTAATTTTTTACAGCAGCGTTATATGTGTATTTCGTGTGGGATAAACTTCTATCAATTAAACAACCTCAATTTTTCCGAACTAAAATGGCAATTCCCCGTCCTGCACCAGATGATATTAAATTGTTTAGCCAGCGGCCAGGGTCATGTTTATTGTCTGGCAGAAAGCTAGTAAATATGGCCTGGATCACAACTATTATAACTCACTCATTAACATTTAATAGATGACCTTTTCGCTAGACAATCACAACATTAAGCTCCAGCAGTTTTGCTTAAAAGCTTATTGACAATGTACTGTCGTATTTGGGGGCTTTCAAAGAAAGAAAAAATCCTTGAAATAATTATGACACCCGACAACACAGTTAAAATCGACTGAAAGATAGGAAGCGGCAGAACTCAAAATAGGATTTGATTTGCAAATCAAATATTCTCAATTCACGATAGGCAAATGTTCCTTGCCTTACTTCAAAACCATTATTTACTAACTTCAAGGCGGTACGGGATATAAGCAAAGCGCTTGCCTGAAGCCAGCTAAGTCTCATGAAATTTGCTCAATAAAACAAGCAAACATTATTTAATCAGTGTCAAAACATCCCAAGGAACATTACGGTATAAACGACCCAGGATCGTACGGCTTTTTTGGACTAATTTGTATATTTTCAAAGGTTTTCTACTTGTAAAAATGTTGATTATGATGAACTCATACGATCCGAGAAAATGGAAGAAACGAATTCTTGCTAAATTTCATGTCACGGTTCGTTGAGCAGCAACGAAACATGACATTACGCACGCGAAAAACCACTTTTCCGGCCCAATTTTTGATGTAGATTCCAAAAAACGTAAAAAGCCAAATTTCGAGCCAAAATTGGAACAAGAACTCGGTGAAAATGGAAAAACGTTTTCATAGTTCTTTCAGGGGTCGGACTGAAAAGAGTTAAGGGAGTTGATTTGGAAAATTATAGTAGTAAAAGTAACGATAGGTTGAATATGAATTGCACAAGTCATTTACAACAAATGCACCAGAGCTATACGAGATTTAAAATGGTTCGCTCTGTCCACTGATTGCCGTTGTAAATCCCCTACAATTTGGCCGCTCATATTCTAATATAACATATATATATATTATATATAATAATGTATATTCTAATATAAGAAGAACAAGTACTTGTGGGGTGTGAAAATACTCGTGGCTAATTTGAATATCATTGATATAATTAAACACAAGAGTTATGATTCCATTTTATTGTCATACATAAAAGGCCCACAGTGTTAGACTGGTTGCCATCAACAGTTTGTTGTTGTTATTGTTATTATTTATTTAGTCTCTGATAGTTAGCGTTCATTGAAAGTAGCTGTTGTGATGAACGCGTATTATAGAATATTTTATTGATTTACATTTGATTGACAATTCAATTACGCAGTCTAAAAGTTAGGTATCATATTACTACAAGCACATGGGCATAATACAATCAGAAAGCTTTACTGTTGACCTGAGAATCTGAACTGAACAGAGAGAATTATAAGTTTATGTAAACCTGCAGCTCTTTGTTTGTAATGTGAAGTAACACGCGGATATTGGCACAGAAGTAAGTAAAGATAGGATTAATTATTGCATGTATATTCATTAAACATTTAAGTTCATAATTTATTATATTTATATCAATATTTAGATCGAATTGTGTATGTACACATTATTACTTGTGACAATAAATACGATTTACCAATATCCAGTCGTGTGGCGTATTCAAACGGGTATTGTTGATTCTACGAACCAGTGGCCGTACTCTGAAGTCTGAAAGTAAGTCATTCCGATTTCTTTCGAGCTCTTACTTTTTACTTGATATTTGTGTTTTTATCATTTAGATGATAGAAGTGGACTGTCGCAGCGAAATCACGCACTACGACATTGATCAGTATCTTACTTGTTGTCCAATTGATTGCGAGATTGATCGTCGTCTCATGCAAGAAGCACGGAAATTCGTTGCAGAAAACCCAGATTTTCGTAAAAAAAGTTGCTCGCTTATCTGCTATGGAGAACACACTCGGTGTTCATTTTATTGTTATGGAGGATATGGTCAGTGCGACTTTGTTGCTCAGGTCGTCGGAAAGGACATCAAGATAACATAATATAACATTACACATCTGACGAAAGGAGAATAGCTTGATATTAAACGGACTATCGATAAGGAATATGCGATTCAAAATTGTAACTTAACCGTAAAAATTACTTGAATGTCTAAAATTTGTTTTTGCTTATGACAAGTTTTCAAAAATAAAGCATTTTCGTTAGCTATCTTGAAACTCTCCTTCAGATCGGGTGCAGTGTCTGCAATAGGCCAGGCCCTTTGCATGACCTAGTGGTCACATGGTAACAAATATCTGCTGTGCGCTGGCTGGCAAACTAACCAAGGGAACACAAAACAAAAGAAAACCATGGTTCTTTTCTTGGAATGTTTACATTCCAAGTAATGAACCAAGTGGTAAGGCAAATTTTGTATCATGTGACCAGTTCATGCCAAGGACCCATAAACAACAAAGTACGTACGTGTCAGTATTTTTTTCAGGTGGAGTAACACAGTTTTCAGGTTTTTCGCTCCCATATGCTTCCTTTGAACACAACTCTGGAATAGTTATACCCCATATCTCCAAATTTGGCAGTGAAGGAAAGCAATAGTGGGAGTTAAGGCTGGCAGGATAATACTAATTAAATGATTTTCCCTTTTTGGTGAACAACAATGATGCTGTTGAAAAAAAAACCCTCGAAAATTCAGTTTTGTAAAGTTAGCGAAAAATCAGATCATTTACATTTTTTCTTGTTTACAAAGTTTACAATAAACAAATCGTACCTTTCGACCTCGCAAAGAGCTAGATCTTTCAATAGTTGCCGTTTCTAGCCTGTGAACTCTCCGGTAACTGGACTGCTACCTTTCAGTAATTAGCTAAGGATAACTTGAAGCCAAGATCACTGGCCTTGGAGGCCAGTTTTGCACGGTAGTGTCAGTCCTCCGCGCGGTCTTTCATGTTAGTTCGAGCCTTTACCAGAAGAGTTTTCCGTTGCCGAGTATTTAGAAGGACTCCGAAATGCTTTGTGGTCCACGAGTGTGCTCAGTTTTCTGAATACGGTAAATGAAAGAGATTGCCGTGCAGTTTCTTCAAGTGACTTTTCAAGACTTTTTTCTGGGATTTGCTGTTAGTTTTGCCATTTATTTTCTTAAAAATTATACCACCTTTTAACTCGCTTTAATTCTCTGGATTATATTTGAAATTATTCTATTCATTTCTGCCATCTTAAGTTATTTTTCGCAGTTTCATAGCAGATAATGGGAAAATAGTGAAAATTCATGTGGGAGAATACCTAACTGAAGAAAGAGTAATAACGAGAATAACTGACGTGCAAAACCGTGTAAGGAACTACCACTGATGTTCAGAATTACCCTACAAGTGCGGCCATTGGACACTATTAGTGTTTCAGATATAGAGACAGACCAACGTCAAAGTGACTCATCGTGATTGGTTCAGCTCGTCATTAGAATAGAAAAATGTACCCCATGAACCCGGTTTTTAGCTAAGCGGAATTTTTCTTTGTTTCGTGAGCCCTGAATCGGAACTAACTTATAAAGACAAAGAAAAATTCCACTCCGCGCGTAGAATTCCGCGTAGTGGAAAACCGGCTTGAGCAACTTCAAACGCAGGAAACACTTTACAAAATAAGCTGGTTGCTTTCTAAATTAGAAGGACAGAAATGATGAAAGCGGTTAACCCTTGCAGTTTCAGGAAATATTTTTGGTTTGAAAATAATGAAAAAATCAGAATTCAATATATATTTATATATGTGTTTTTTAATATAGATTAATACTTACAGCTGTAGTTTTAGCTAGAACTCTTAATACATAGTCACAATAATGAAGGGATATTTTTTTTTTACATTTAATCAAGTACATTTGCCTGTTCAATGATTTTTGTGACCGGTCACCGGTCCCAAGCGACATTGTTTCGCCATCTCTCCTTCATTTTTTATTTGACGATCATTCTTCTTGGCTCAGTAAGTCTGGAGTAATAAAATGGCACTATTTAACTCGTAATTGTCCAAAAAATTGAAAAAATCGAGTCTTTTTGCTTAACTTCATGTTACCGGTTCATAACGAACTATGACGTATTAATCGCGCCAAAACCCACTTTTCTAACTTAATTTCTGATGCAACATTCAAAAAACGTCGTTTGAATGCAAAATTTGAACAGGAAGTGGCTCAGAATGACAAAAGTTTTTATCGTGCACTGGTGACGGCCTGACGGGTATTCGTGGGGGAAGTCAAAATAGAGTTAAGGTTTGGAACAGGGAAAAGTTAATCTCTAATCCTCTCTACAATAGAAGTTTATTTGGCTTGAACTTGTTCATATTAGAAGTCATTTAAATACGTTGAATAAAAAGATACAAACGCTGAGTACACTGCGGAGTTTAGAGCAAAGTTATGGTTAATACATTGCGTCCTTTTTACTTCTTCAAAATATTCTAAGGATGTGACAACATTCGGAAACAAATCAATTGACTTTGGAGTTAATCTCTTTAAACCTCAATGTCCTGTATACAGGACAATAGTGCTCTTTTGAATTATGAGTTTTGCAGTTTGATACTGTTAAAGTCTTAGGAAATTTTTGCTGATCAAACTGTTGAATGCCAA
>JBAHVQ010000496.1:1095888-1114398 GCA_036872915.1 Nanipora kamurai | reverse complement strand
TTAACTAGAAAAGTTTTTGGGCTAATTGCATGTACCTTTTGCTGGCCACGAAACCAGAGTAGCACTTTGAATATGACCACTGCTTCTACATTTTGACCAGTCTGTCTTTGCACTGCATTATTATTGCTTAGCTTCCTGACTTGGTTAGCTTTTTAATTATTTCAGGAGGCCAGTGTCCCCAAACTTTAATTATAAAATATGTTAATAACAAGCAATATTTTAAAAAAAGTGTAACAAAAGTTGTAATGGATAGTTTATGGAGGGTACAATAAAGTTGATTGACATATAGTAGAAGTACTTTCACTGATTTTAAAATGAATTTGGCTGGAACTGGAATGTTTAAAGGAGATATTGCATTGACTGTGTTTCGAAGTGGAGCTATGGAGGAGAAAACTATTTTGATGTGTCATAAACTTTTCTGTGAAAAATGGTATAACATTGATCACAACCTTATTGAGTGATAAAATTTTCATACTCTTCACCAGATTATGAAAATTTAAAAGAGTGAATAAAGTTTATTCATGAAGTTCTTTGTCATTGTCACAATTATTACCATTGCTCCTATTATCATTGTCATTATTGTTATTATTGTTATTAGAGTTTTTTTGCTTGATCATATGTTTGCCAACTGTTGCTCCATCACTTAGGAGCCCTAGGAATGGTAGAAGTGGCGTGAATCGTTCAGAAAAGGATTTTATGTCTTTTCTTAAGAGTTTGTCAGACCTGAGTTCTTTATTGAACTCTTTGCTGCTCTTGATAGCGTTTAGTCCTCCCAAGACATCAATAAATCTACTTATTACCATGTCTGTTAGGAAGGAGTTTGCTTTGACAGCTTATCTTATTTCGTACTCTGCATATATTTTGTTGACTGTTTTCTCTGAAGCTTTTCTGATAACTTTTACAGATTGTTCTATCTCCATTTTCAAATAGTTTGATTAGTTCTGCTCTTTTTTTTTCAACAGCTTTGCTAAGCTCGCTGTCTTCATTGATGTTGTTATTAGATGTACTAGTGGAAGGAACTTCAGTGTCGTTCACTACGTTCATTATTTTCCATTACTATTTATTATGAGAGATTATTGAGTGATTTTTGTGTCCATAATTTTGTATTAGATTAATTTCCGATTTGGAGTATTTTTTAGTTTTTAGAATATTTTTCATTTCATCAATCTCTTTTTTGTCTGAAACATCTAAATATTCCTCTATTATGGCATTCATATCTTTTTTGTTTGGATTGTAAAAAGTCACTAGTTTTGAGATATTTTCGCTGTGCGGTTTTGTGATCACTGTCAGCTGTTGGGTGATTAACTATAGTGCTCAAATTGAAGTATCGTGCCGAGAATGCAAGTTTTACAAGTTCGCTAGCTCTGTTTTTCACACACTTTCCGCTAGCACAATCATCCAGAATGATTAAACTATTTGTTCCAGAAGCGCAATGGACCACAAATTTTAGGTAAGATTCTACATCGTCTTGGTCACAATGTATGTACTCTTTGTCGAATGTCCTATTCCAATAAGTTTTGTTCCATTCAAATGTTGGACAGATTAAAAATATATAACTAAAATGTTCATAATATTCTGCTTCCAACATTTCCAAAGGATTACTAGTTTTACCACATGCTGTCATTCCAACAGCGATCATATTGAATGGTGTTAAATCGCTCAATACCTTGATCACTTTCGCTTTTCTTTCCTATGTTTGTCTTGATATCGCCATAAGTTTTTTCCTGCTTCTACTTTTCTAGGATCTTATATTCTCTGCATCTTTTCATCTTTTGTAATCTTTGGTGAACTCTTTTATTTATATACTTGCACTTTAATATTGTATAGATGCCACAAAACATAGATTTTACACATAACGTCTGCAGATGTTGCTTTTCTGTTAATTTCCAGTAACAGTCCAGATTTTGTGTTGACAAGTTTCTTACCATTTCCAGATAAAAATCTGTCATTTAAAGTTCTTAGATCAATAACTAAAGCGAATTTTTCTTTGAAAAATTTTCTGAGAGTTATGGACTGTTCTTTGTTAAGATTAAATATTCTATTTGCTTCCACAAAGAATCTTGACTTTGGGGATTCCTTGACTGTATACAGAATTTGGAATTCCTTCGATGGTGATTAACTAACCAGTAGCTGTTTGTTTGTAATGTGAAGTAACGCGTGGATATTGGTACAGAAGTAAGTAAAATAGGATTAATTATTGCATGTATCTTCATTAAACATTTAAGTTGATATTTTTTTATATTTATATTAATAGTTAGATCAAATTGTGTATGCGCACATTATTACTTGTGACAATAAGTACGATTTACCAATATCCAGTTATGTGGCGTATTCAAACGGGTATTGTTGATTCTGCGAACCACAACATTCGATTTCTTGTTTTCCGTTGGCGAGTGGAATTGACTCTACATGCAAACAATGACGGAGGTTTCTGAGGAATTTACGAAGGCAAATATTGGTTGACGCACAGCAAAATGACTTCTCCCCCATTTTTGGAAAGACAGTCGTTGTTGTCTTCATCATAACCATAAAATAGACTCATCTCTTTATTATAAAAAATTATCAAGTTCCATAACTCTCACTGAAGGTGTCAAAATTGACCGATGTGCTAAGATTGCGTTTATTTGCATAAAGTTCTCAAACAGGTCAGCAAGTAGCAAAACATTGGTCATCTTGAGCAAGCCCAAACCGGAAGAGAAAATGTGTCATGAAGGCATCGTCACCCATTTTGATAACACAAGCCAATGTGCATATCATCAAGTCACATCATCACTACTTTTTCCGAAATATAGCGAAAGACCCCCCGCTGTAAAAATGAGCCAGAATCGGCCTTTTTCCACTACTTCGGTGGTCTCCTCATCACACAGTTGTAGCTTCTGATAAGACCTGGAACTCATTTTTTATTCTTTCACCTTGGGATTTGGTAAGTAGGTAAGAACTTCTTTCCCCGCATTGATACAATCAATATCTAACTCGAAATCGTCTACCACAGTTGATTGGACATTGATTTGATAGTTGTCCACATTCCTCATTATAGTTCCATATAATTGCTTCCGTTCTCGTCTTACTGGTTTGAGAGACAGCTTGGTGAAAATATCTGAGCACACATACAAAGTGCTCTCTCCCGTATCAATGATGACTCAAATCACGTGACCATTCACCTTGACCGTTGGATGAAGTGTTGTTGAATTGCTGTTAGTCTCAACAGATTATTTAACTATATCTTTTGTAGAAAGTTTGGGCTGTTCGTTATCAATGGTTGACTTCTTGTTGTCGCATAGCGAAATTTGGTGCTTCTGTCCACATTTCACGCAATTTCTAGATCTACAGCTAAGTGCAGTGTGTCCTTTTCCAGTCGGTTCTTCTTCAAAATAACTTGACGAATTGCTACAGTCAAAACTTTCAAACGGTTTGCAATCTTATGTTTCTCGTTGCTACAATAGACACCCCAATGTTGACTCTCCTGTTTTGTCTGAGCAATAATCCGTCTTTGTTTGGATCCCGTTTTTTGGGCTTCTCTTCCTCCTCTGTCTGCAGTAGGTTCCTTCAACGTACTTTCGTAGGTTTTCTGTTAGCTCCTCAAGTTTCCATTCTTCCCATATGTCATCTGCCTGTGCCAAGATTTCTCTAACTGGTCCAAGCTTATCCAAAAGCGCGTAAACAGCGCTTTGTGCTGAATCCATTGTAGTAAGTGTTCTCAACGCTTGAGAAAGTTTGTTGTAGAACTCATGTATACTTGTTGTCTTGTGAATGTCTTTTATCGGTTGTAGACCTTTTATCTCTTGAATGATTACTTTATGCTCCTCTTTTCCGTATGTTTCCAGCAGAATGCGCTTTGCTTCGATATAAAGTAGTGTGTGGCAAGGCTAAGATATCCTCACAAACTTTCCCTTTGGTTAATTCAAGTAAGTAGTTGAACTTGCTAATTTCTGATATGGTGGAGCCATCTACTTCGACCGATAATTGATTCCAGAATCGTGTCCAGTCTTTAAAATCCCCAGTGAATGGAGTAATTGTATACCTATGAAGTTTTACACTCTGAGTAGTAGTTGGCTGCGAAGTGTTCTCTTGCAATTGTTTTTTGGCTTCTTTCTCGATTCCCAATTTGCACAAAAGCCATTCCTCTTTTTTTCTTGAACTTCCAGTTCTTCCATCTCTTTCTTTTCACGTATTCGAGCTTGTACAGTCTCCTCATTTATTGCATGTTGTTTCTCTATTTCCTTTCTAAATCATTGCTCTTCTCAATCTATTCGTATCTTCGCTAATGTCTCTTTTAATTTCAACCTTAAATCTCGAAACCTTTTCAAGTTGGCTTTTTTCCCGGTTGACCATTCTAGTAGTTGAGAAAGTGACTGTTTTGATTCTAACATTTGATCTTTTGCTTTCTCAATGGAAAGTTCAAGTTTCTTTAATAGCCTGCACAACTGTTTGTAACATGATTCTATATCTTCTGGATCGCCCATTTCCACAGAACTTGATATCTCTTCAAGATTATCTTCCGCAAGCTTCACAACCTTTTCATGTTTTTCCATAATTGATGCATAAATAACCAATACACTTGGTTCATGCGTCCTCGACTCACTAGTGTTTAACCTGTGAATATTTAAAGAATAGAAATTTTATTACCAAATTTTATTGGTTCAACTTTTGTATGATCCTGCCATTTAGGATTTTGAGCACCTAAAACTGAACAAACAGAATACAATCTCCATAATTTAGGATGAAACGGAAAACAAGACAATGATTCTGATAACGATTTTAAACATCTTTTTCTAACCTCCGTCTTTTCCATACTTTTTAACATTCTTGTAACCCTTTGGGTTCTATTTAATTCATTACAAACAAACGCACCAAATAAAAGCACTTCATATCTGGAACAATGTTTCTTTACAATATGATATCGACAGGATTTTGATTTTACTTGAAATTCATCCAATAAATTTTCAAACTTTGGACATCCAAACTGCTCTAAATTAATACACTTCACTTTTAAATCTTGACACAATCGCTTTCCAAAACAACCTTCTTTGTAACCTGCGACAACATCATCTTAACCATATATAGTAAAAATTCTTTTAACCTTATCCTATACTTCAAATTGAGACAAATGAGCTTTTTTTGACAGGTATGTAGCGTAATCCATGACAATGATGATACTGATATCATAGAGAAGATTTGTCTTTTGGCAACAACAGTGAAAATAATTCCTAACCCCCAAAACATTGATAAGTAGCTATTTGCAAACTTTGAACATCCTTTAACAAAATTCTCGATAAAGGAATTCATCTTTATTAAAACTATAACATTCACACTCCATGAGTAAGAGAATTCATCTTAATTTTCCTATGTGTTTTAGTCTTTTTTTTAGCTTCGAATTTATGATTACACTGCAATATATCAGTTAACAAGCGCGTTTCCAACAAAGAATAATCACAGTATTGACGTTTCATATCTTTTAAATCTTTCATCAAACATCTAATTTCTTTATATGATTTACGTTTATCAAATAATATACTACTCATTTCTCAAAATTTACTGCTTACAGCGACTATAATGTTTTCTTGACTCTTTGTATACACATCTAAAGATACAATAATTTGCAATTGTCCATTTCTGTTTTGTCGAAATCTCAATTGTTTTACCGTATCATTATAATTAAACTGTTGGCTCATATCATCACTATCACTTGTTTTTTCTTGATCTTTACCACCTCTTCCTTCTTCTCCCCCTTCCACTTCTTCTCATCCTTCAGGAATATTTTTTCCATCCATACAATTTTTGATATCTTTTTTGTATTTACCCAAACCTGAACATGGCATCAACGTTTGTTGCATAGGTGTTTTTCTCAGTTTTTTGTTTCAGCATTAATCCAATCCAAAAAATCTCCTCTATCATTCCAAATGGGTGCAGACATTTTCAAAACAGTAAAATTTTTTTATTCAACAATCTCCAAACGAGAATTTGACACTCTACACTGTTTTCCAACATCGTCTTCAGTAATGTACGTCTCACCAGCATATAATATCAAACTCATATAAACTTAACTTAATCTGTTAAAATATTTTAAAACCACATCTGTCGACTGCAATGAAGAAGATTTAAAAGCACGTGCAACTTTAAATTGATTATTAGTTAAAACAACCAATTCCTAAAGTTTAGGTACAAAAAGTGGGCAAAAAAAATCATATCCAAGTTGATTTTCAAAATTTTCCTCTGCTTTCAACTTTAGAGGATTTATCCAAATTCCATCTACACTATTTCTATCATTAACGTCATGAGAATGTCTTATCTCTTTTAATCCTCTTCCATCGGCTCCACATTGTCTCCTGAACATTTCGACAAAAGATATTTATGATAAGCTTTTTCAGCTATGTGTGAGGTGTTGTAAAATGCCATGTCTTGATCCAATATCCGGTACATATAAAATGGAGGGTTACTAAAACAACAACATTCCAACACTATCTTATTCAGAGACTTCTTAGAAATTTCCGGAATTTCAGCTTTCTTTTTATCATTCATCTATTCAAAATAACAAATGTGGATTTCTCATTAAAATCAAACATAAAGTAGACCAAAACAAGCAACCAGTATAATATTTTGGATGTACACTCCACAACATCTTGACTAATAAACAAAACATACCTAAAATGCGTGATACCAAGAATACGGATTATTTATCATGGGTACAAATCTCACAAAATTGTTTTTAGGTTTACAATTCCAATCCCAAAACATTATTTGATCCAAAATCTTCAACCTCCTTTCTATATAACCGTCTCAGCAAACAGAACAAATAAAATTGTGTCTCTGACAGACTATTTTCTTGGAGCTTTTACGAGCATATGCCCAAAGGTCACACATTGTTTTATCACATGACCTACAATTATATAAAATCTGTAAACACTGCCACATTCAAATCAACAATCTCTCTCCAGACTACACTAACCTGGACTGAATTCATCAAGTTTTATACAAGGTAGGGTGGAAAAAACAATAAAAACATTTGTTCTTACTTTTGAATGATTATGTAATTATGGAAGGTTAGAGCAAAACTTTATATTGTTAACCTCCTACGGGTCACAAACTGCAATTGAAAAAAGTAAGTAAGAACTTACAAAATAGGTGTGTGTGTGCTGTGTAATATGTTTTATTCATATAATTTTTTGGAATGAAAAATTTATGTTGTTTACAAACAGATCAAAGAAATAAACCTTATGCTTCATGCTTGTTCTATGATAAATACAATCAATTTATGTGGATCAATTTAAAAGGAACTCTAGCGTTTATGTGCTATGTAAAAAGGGTATAATCATAGGTGCAAATACCGAAATATGTGTAAATATTTTAATGAACTTTTGTTCAGAAAATATTGGTTTATTTCTTTTGATATTGAAAGTTACATACCATTACTTGATTTTTTGGATCAAAAATCACAAGCTATAAAATTAAAAGGGTTACAGCCTTTTGAAGCAAAACCTGTATTTACAAATAGATTTCACATGGTTTGTATTGAAAATTATGATTGCAATGCATATGTTGTTCGTGAATCATTAGCTAGTAAAACAATGCAACCACCTGAAGTAGTTTCAAATTTAATTTCCTTTCAATTACCATTTGGTGATGATAAATTTTGAATTAAAACATCTAATTTCATTAAAAATTATAAATATTTGTCAAATTTATTTAAGGAATTGTTATCAGAAGAGGAATATAAAAAGATACAAAAATCAAAAATTTGTAATGGGTTATTTTTTAAAATTGATTCTTAGCTTTTTACAGTGAGCACGGACAAACCACTTCAAGTCATCCTACATGATTTGTATTACTTGTATTCAAGAAGCTTAATAGTTCACAATATAAATAATGATAGTGGACAACATGAAGTTGCATTGTCAACATACAATCATAACTTTAAAAAATTGTTTATGTAATTGCATTTCTGATTAAAATTTTTAACAGAAGACATGGTTGGAAGAATTGTAAAAACTAATATAAAGAAGTCTATATTTTGAATTGACTAAATATTTTTTGTACAAAAATGACGACTTATACAATACATTATATCACTAAAGAGTAGTTCCACATGTAGAAATCCAATGTGGTGTTATTATGTCAGACGCTATAAAAAATACCAAAGAAAACGTTGTTACAAACGAAAATGAAGATTGTAAAACAATAATAATATAAAAATCAGGTGAGAACTCTGGCGGTATTTATTATAGCTTGTGTTCTCACCAGATTTTTTTCTACAAAATGGTATCACGAAAAAAAAGATGTTGTAGATACTGAACTTGATAAAATGAGGAAAAAAAACAAAAGCCATGGAAAAAAAGGACCCTGAATTTAATAAACTATTTAACGAATGTATAGAAACAAAAGTGAAAAATACCTCCAAAGAGAAGTGTACAAATCAGATGGATCATCCATTGATTTAGCTGTAGAAACATTGTGGAAACTTATAAAATGAATCAAAAGAATTCCAAGGAAATGTAGCAATATCTTCAGCCATTGTTTTTCACACTGGCAGAAGAGTTGTTACACTACTGTTAATTCTTATTTCCCAGTGGATGAAGTGTGAAAACTCGTATAGTTGGATTAACAGAATTCTACGGTATGTAGCGATATCTTTCATGTCTTATTTTTCGCACTGACAAAAGAGTTTGTTACCAACTGTTAATTCTTATTTTCAAATGATACTTACATAGTTAAAAGGAATTTTATGATACTATCAAGATCCTTGACAAGAATTTCTTTTCACTGTCAGATGTCTTGATAGTACTGTTCATTGTTTAAATTTCTTAAATAGAAATTGTCTATTTTTCACGTGGAGTTTTAGCAATGCTGCTATATATCTAATAACATTTCTCTTTCACCACGTAAAAACTAGACAAATTTTCACTGGATCAAGCATGGGTCAAAGGAAGAGGCCGAAATTGAATCTTTTATAAGAAGTGGAATATTATTGGGGGAATTATATTTCCTCTGATAATCTTTCACTTCATATAAAATTCTCTTACAACATCAAAAGAGGACCACCAAAACTGGAGAAAACATGGAATGTTTTTTTTATCTGAAGAAAGATAGCTTCCTATTTTTTCCGAAAGCGTTTTTCCTCAGAGAAAAAGATATCATAATCTTCAAAAATGAAATCATGGAAAGAATAACGAGTTAAAAATTAGGCAAGATGTTAAATATAGTTATAAAAACTATATCTAATTTCTTGCAACTTTTTTAAACAAGTTATCTTCAATTGGAGGAAAACAACATTGGAAAAATTTTAATTCTTTACAGTAAAGCGAAATATTTTCAAAGTTGTAAATAGAAATTTACAGAATCAAATGTCACACATAAACATGGAAAATGAGTTTTGGTAAGTAAAGGTAAAAGCTTTCCAGGATAACTTTTTTATTTCTAGGAAGCTCTTGTCTTCATTTAAACAAACGCTCACTCCAAGCAGGGTGGACAACGGTGGAAGCAAAATTCAAAAGAGATAAGTAAAAGGGTAATTCCAGGACCACGGTAACACCAGATATTAAGATTTTGCAACATCGATTTCTGATGTTGTCGCAATCCTCGTACCAAATAATGATCGGAAAACTGTCAAGTTGGTCCAAACTGTAGTTTAATAATCAGTAAAATCTAGTTTAATAATCATGGAAATGTATTGATAATCTTAAAAAAACGTTGAAATACATGAATAATCACCAGTATCTCTGTGTTTGTGGTCTATAAATACATTTAATATTCCAAGACAAATCGGGGTGGGTGAAGTACCTGTAGTAGTAAGGAACTTAGGAGTAACCTACAAGTAAATCTATAGTTCATAAATATAGTGCGTAGGACCATAAGGTCTAAGCTCAACAACATCCACCACTTTTTTCGTTTTTTTATATTGTTGCACATGCGTCCTATAAAATCTCACAATAAATACCTAAGAATAATTTCGATAAAAAGGGGCAACTCTATTACCCTAACTTTGGCCGCGTTGCCTACAAATTCTCAAAGGGTTAGAAGCCAACACAGCCGAAAATCTTCAAACCCAACCCTCCCGGACAACAACACTTCTCCACTTATTGGTCCTTTACACCAACACGTGGAATATTAATGACCCAGCGGCCATCTTGCTTTCTACTCCCTCCCTGAAAAAACGATGCAGAGGTCAAATATGATTGGTCCATTCAAAAAATACTCAAATAGGATTGGTTAATACTTGGGTCCAGGCTCAACCACATTAAAAAATGGCCCTAACTATATATCCTGCTACAACTAACATTATTAACTACCCGAGTTCATTCTTCTACTCAAGCCATTTGAAATCCGATAGGATTTAAATGTCCCGATATTGGAGAAACTAGTATATGTTTCACAATATCAAGAGCCGAAGTAACATCAGTTTCGTGACCAGCTCCCAACTGTAGCTCAGCTGGTAGAGCATCCGACTAGTAAACCGAAGGTCGCGGGTTGGAATCCCTGCCAGGCAAAATAGAGTTTTCTCTACTTGTCTGTAGTGATGGCCTATACTGCCAGTATCGATTTGATGCGATACCGACTACTTTTGCGTAAAAGTGTCGAGGTATTGGTTACCCAAACGATTACTTCCTCCAATTTCCAAAATAATAAGTGTAAGTCACTTAATATAGAGCCGACTGTTAAAGAAGTAGCCTTCTACTGTAATAATGATTTATTTTCAGAAAGTTACATATTTTTAACAGTAATGACATATTTTCAGAATTGCATATTTTTATTTAAAAAAAGCATCATGTCAATGTTTTTCGGCTTTATTCTATTTCTTTTTCTTGCTAACCAGCTCTCCCGCTTTAGAGAAAAGCCTCTAGCAAGGAACTGATGTGGTTGAAGCAGCGGATAATGGGCGGCATTCTCTTTCCACCAAATCAATGGATCGTTTGCCCCGGGATGTTTCTCTGTTCGAAGTACATTCGGCATTGTATGGTGGCTTCAGTGCTTGTACTACGGTGATTATGAGCAGCTTGGACCATATCATCAAATTTCTTCCATAATTCCTTATTGTAGTTGAGACTATTTTCTGGTGTTTCTCGGGGCGGGTGCGACGATGTTGGTGGGGCCGAAGGTGACATTTCCGAAATCAAGCGACTTTGACCTTGATTGCACGACATATCACTGGTGAAAGCTACTTTTTTTTCTAGATTCTATGTTGGAGAATCTTCTTATCAGTTCGTCTTTCACCTTGGTTGCCAGACCATTCGGAGAAGCCTTCTTATTTTCACTAGCTACAAACTGCAGTGATCTCACCAACGGAATAATCTACAAGCATAAAAAGTATTTGTACATCATCAAATGAAACAGATTTAACAGGATAAATTTTTGATTGCAAACCTTTGATACCCCAACATGCTTTTCAGTCAACATCTCTTTAGTTGCAACAGCAAATGACTTCAGGACACACACTGCTTTCTTTATAACAGCCAACTCCTCGTTAGTTAGGCAAAGGTCGTTTCTACCAACGAGACAAAGAACAGTTGTCACAGATTCAAATTGCTCGAAGATTCAAATTCTTTCGAATATAAAAGAAGTCGAATTCCAGTGAGTAGCAACACATTGTATGAGCTCATGTGGTGGTAGAGATAATTGCTTCTGAACTTCACCAAGGCGGTCAGTTGCGTTTGCACTGTGATTAAAAAAATATACCACATTCTTTGTTTTTTGCTGAACTCGCATGAGGTAATCATCGGCTTTGACTGCATCTGTTACAACGAGATGTAACATGTGGGCAAAACATGACAAATGCATCCATCCACAAACGCAAGCAGCAGAAATCAGATTAGCTGCATTGTCGTTGACGATACTCGGAACTTTATTTTTAATTTCCCATTCATTTGCAAGCTTTTCTAACTCTGATGCAATGTTGATTGCAGTGTGTTAACTGGTGAGCTCCACGGTAGCAAGCACAGGCACATTTTAACTCTCAGAGAGGTGTTATGTAGTGGGATGTCAAAGTAAGGTAACCTTTGGTCTGCACGGACGTCCTTTCTATAATGGATTGTGTATTACCATAGCATCTCTTGCTATAACAATTTATAGAATAAACTTTTTTAAAAAAATCTATAGGTATTTTGCCTGCAGGAGGGTATCGCATAAATGTAAATCAAAGTTTAATAGCTATGATATATTGAGACAAAATATCAAAAAAGCAATTAGTATTTTTTTCCAGTTTGACTAGTTATGGGGAAGAAAAATTGGAAAATATTTTGTTGACGGGTATGACCCTGCATCATTTACTGTTTATCAATTTCACGGTTGCTATTTTCACAGATGTAAGAGCTGTAACAACAGCAGTGAATGTAACAGTAATTTAAATTCTTCTTTTTATAATCTCTATGAAAAGACTCAAAAAATTACTTATTATTTACGAACGGATGCAAAGGATGTGAAGTTGTTGAAAAATGGGGATGTTTATATAGAAAGGAAAAAAATTCACAACAAAACAACTTGATTATTTTAAAACATTTTCTATGGTTAAAATTCTTCGAAACCTCACGATGCATTACAGGGTGGTCGTGCATGTCCTGCTTTGCTGTTCTCTGAATGTAGTTCACAAGAATGAATACATTACAAAGATTTTACGTCATTATACGCTTTTGTTCAAAAAAACGACGATTTTCCTATTGGCCATCCGACAAAACAATGAATGTTCAAAGATCAGCTGTGATTAGGTACATCTGTTCAATTCAAAGAGGTCTGTAGCTTTATCTTGCCACGGTCGGATTGGTGTGTGGTGTGAGTAGAGCGGCTCTTTCTGTGGTTGCACTTTAGCTTTGTTGCATAGTTTGCATTTGCCGATGTAATCTTGAAGAGCATTGTTATTAAAGGCTCTAAACTGCATCTTGTGCGCGTCGTTTGCATGCCTCCGCGCCACGATGTCCAGAGTGAATAGCGTTGAGAATTGTGGTAGTCATTGAGGCTGGAATAACGATCTTCTCTCCTTTGAATATGATGTCGTCATGGATCGAAAGCGTTTCAGAAAAATCCCAGTAATGCTTGACGTTTGGATCTACTGCTCTTTTGTGTGGCGGCCAGCCTTGCAGAATTGTTTTACGTAGTACTTCTAATGTGGGTTCGGCACGTGTTGCTGCTTTCAGATATTCACTTTGTTACGAACCCCGCAACGAGAACGGGTGAATTCAGCTATTTACTTTAAAAATAATTTTACTTACAAAAGAAAAACTTAAAAACAAGTATTAATACAAACAATTTTGTTTTTTTAATTAGTCCCTAAGGGAAGCCAAACTTATCTGTCTGCTGACAGTTTTAGTAGAGGCCGCACGATAGACCAATATATGACGTTTGAACAACTATCTCTTCCAGTTCTTCTATTAGCTCTTCTTCTTCAACATTCCTTTGCAATAGCACACTTCGCCAAGTAGCACATACAGTAGCGTATATTCTAGCACGACCTTTTAAAATGCACTAGCCGAAGGTGAGGCTTCTCATTTTATAGTTTCTAGAGGTCCTATTTTTAGTTATTTTATGTAATGACATAATTACGTAATGTTTCTAAAATTACATTATTTACTTCATTTTAAAATGCTGCGTCATTGTGACCAGACTTGATTTAGCGTACTAGAACGCTCTACCTGAAGCTATTTCTACTACATTACATAATTTAAATCTATTTAAGGAAACATTACACAACTATTTTGGAAGCTTCTATTAATAAAGCTTCTTTTTTACATATGAGTAAGGAGACATAACGTAATGTTATTCTAGAATGTTCTAGACGGGCGTGTCCGCACGTAACAGTCCCCCTCTTCAAGAAAAAGAAAGTTTTGGAAGGAAACTTTCTTTGCAAAAGTTCTTTTTTTTTCGTCTTTTAATCCATTCAAAGAATAGATGTAAACGTCTCCGGTAGGATCCAATTTCAAGAATAGAATAGATGATGAGCTCCAACTACTTTTACTCCGTTCAATAAAATCGTTGTCCAAAAGGTACTGAATTTCCTTGCTTAGATTTTTCTGCTTAGTCGGATTCATCCTGTAAGGGTGTTGTTTTACAGGTACTGCATATCACCGACATCCACGTCGTGTAATATTTTATCTGTTCGAGTAGGGAAAGTCTGGAAACAAGCGTTTATACTCTTGTATAAGATTGTCCAGATCTTGGCGTTGATATGGTCTAAGATGGGATAATTTAGAATACAAATTCTGAACTATTTCCGAATTCTAGGGTTTTGTTGTGCCATCAAGACAAGATGGTTCGCTAAGTTCTTCTTCAAAGTTATTAGTGTCTAATGTTACTGCATTTACAGCATGGACAGGTGCAGAATTATTCCTATCGAAGTATCGTTTCAATATGTTTACATGACATAATTGTTTTGGTTTACGCCTATCAGGTGTCACTAAAACATAATTAAGATCATTTAATTTTTGTTGAATAACGTAAGGACCAAAATACCTAGCTTGTCGTGGTTTTCCAGGAACAGGGAGCAGTACAAGGACCTTTTGACTCGGTTCAAATTTCCGGTCCACTGCACTACGATCATACCTGTCCTTCGTAGATTTCTGTGTCAACTCGAGATTTTCCCAAGCTAATTCACATGCTTTTGTAAGTCTAGTGCAAAAATCTGAAACATACTGTAAAAGATTTAAAGAGTTTTCATTGCCATCAAGGAATTTTTTTCTTAGGGAACTTGAGTGGTCCTCTATGCACAAAGTAACGGTGGTATTGAGCGTGCAGTAGAAAGTGCTAAGGTGTTCATGAAGAAAGCAAAAGTGGCTGGAGAGGATTGTTATTTGTCACTCCTCAATCAACGGAATACCCCAAGAGATGATGTCTTAGGAAGTCCTGCACAACGTCTCATGTCACGACGAACCAAAGCAAAGTTGCCAATCACGGAAGAACAATGACAGCCTCAACCAATAGAGCCAAGAGTTGTGAAAGAACGATTACAGCATTATATAGAGGAACAAGGAAAGTACTATAATCGTCTAGCTAAAAGATTAGAACCCTTGAAAAATGGAGATGTGGTTCGTGAAGACAGGCTATCACGATCTTACATAGTTGAGTCTGGAAATCGTGAATACAGAAGAAATCGTAGACATATCATCAAAGTTGAGGAACCAGCAGACTGTGAAGAAGTAGAAGAACCAGAAAGTAAACAAGAAAAGCAAAGAGAAGAAATCGGAGGTAGACAACAGAATGCTCAAACAGAACAAATAGATAGGAACGTTCCAGCAAGACCATTGATCAAGAAAACGAGATCAGGACGAGTTGTAAAACACCGGATAGGTTAAATCTATAGATACTAATAAACTTGATGTAAACCTGATTACTAAAATGAACGGCAATTGGTCAAATTCCTCACCAGCTAACGTGCAGCAAGGTATGTCTTAAATTATGAATAAATGATGGGCGCTTCGAATTCTCTGAAGTGTTTTCTCGCCACTGTTTCCCGTGATTTGGCTGTTTTTGATATATAATGTTCATCATATCCTCCTAGTTCCTTTGGAAACCGTAAGAATCTCACTAGTGAAAGAAAATGTATTAAAAATAGTCAATTTTTCAGCCAAGTGTCATGGTTGATCAGAGGTAGATCTAAGAATTTGGGTGACTAGTTTCCAAGCGCAAAAGGCGTGAGATACTACTATGAGGGTCTGGGGGCATGCTCCCCCAGCAAATTTTTGGTAAGATGATTCTCACTAACCCTATTTCCCACATTTTGAGAAATTTTATGTGAAATGTCTGGATGTTATATGGGCCATTAATTTTGAAGTTGTTTATCATGCTGAATGAAATTATAGAACCATTACAAATACAGTGAAGTATATTTTTCTTTCATGCAAGAGACCAGGAAAACAGTTGAAGCCATGTTATTATGTGCAATATTATGCACTTTGCTATGGTATTATGCAAATGATGAAGCAGAATTAGGTTAAATACAATGCTGCATTTGTCTATAACACCACAGTGTACTGTAATGGGTAGAGCACCATACAAGAATTACCTGTCTCCGATAGCAATTTGTTACCAACCTTATAAATGCTGTTGATCTTTTAATATACTCGGTCTGAATACTTTAAATGGACTTTGTTCAAGGTGAATATTTGAGAAATTAGTTTTCCTTCCAAAGACAGCCAACTAACTTATCAGACACCTGCTTGAAGACATCAAATTTCCTTGAAGACATCAAATTTCCATGAAGCCAACATCACGACAGCAGAATATTGAAATTCATGATTAAATCTAAACCCAGCTGCAGAATACCATGTATGAAGGTTAATAAGTCCAATATAATGTTAGTCCAGCAGCTAAATAACATATATCAAGGTTAATAAGTTCAAAATCTTCTCAGTCTAGTAGTAGAATGGCAGGTAGGAAGGTTAATAACTTCAAAATCATCTCAGTTCAACAGGTAGATGGCATGTAGGAAGGTTATTAAGTTCAAAATCATCTCAGTCCAGTACTAGAATGGCAGGTAGGAAGGTTAATAAGTTAAAAATCATCTCAGTTTTGCAGTTAAATGGCAGGTAGGAAGATTATTAAGTCAAAAATCATCTCAGTCCAGCAGCAGAATGTCAGGTAGAAAGGTTAATAAGTTCAAAATCATCTCAGTCCAGCTGTAGAATGGCAGGTAGGAAGTAACCTTAACCCATAACTTCAAAATCATCTCATTTCAGCAGATAAATGGCATGTGGGAAGGTTATTAGGTTCAAAATCATCTCAGTCCAGTACTAGAATGGCAGGTAGGAAGGTTAATAAGTTAAAAATCATCTCAGTTTTGCAGTTAAATGGCAGGTAGGAAGATTATTAAGTCAAAAATCATCTCAGTCCAGCAGCAGAATGTCAGGTAGAAAGGTTAATAAGTTCAAAATCATCTCAGTCCAGCAGTAGAATGCCAGGTAGGAAGGTTAATAACTTCAAAATCACCTCAGTCCATTCCAGTAGTAGAATGGCAGATAGGAAGGTTATTAAGTTCAAAATCATCTCAATTCAGCAACTAAATAGCAGGTAGGAAGTTTAATATATCTAAAATCTTCTCCGGCATCAGAGTATAACAAGTAAAGACTATCAGTAGGTAGTATAATAAATCTAAAGTAATCCCTTGACCCACAAGGGTAATGTACCGTAGGAAGTCTTCAGTAAGATTTGTTTTTAAGTTTTTTTATCTTTTTAATTTTTTTTTGTTCTTTTAACTTAAGTTTTCTTAGCAAGTGATAACAGGAAACAAAACATAAATAGTTCTTATGAATTTCGATCATCACAAAGTATGGTGGCCATTCTCATTCATCTTGGATGACGAGAAGCAAATAAATCAATAATTTTCTCTAAATCCAAAGACATTTCACGATGTGCATGCATGAGAGCTAGTCCATTTAACCTTTCTTGCCCCATTGTTCCCCTCAAGTAATTCTTCAAATACCGTAGACATGATATTGATCGCTCAAAGGAAAACGATTTTACAGGTATTGTTGCAAGGACTTGCAAAATGGCAAATACATTTGGAAATGATTGTGGGTCCACCACTTTCAGTGAATCAGATATTTTCTGAGGAATATCTTCATGGTTTCCCTTCTCTGTCCACATTCTTTGCCAAAGTTCCAACTCTGCATTAAGACCAGCAACATTGGGAATATCTTCAGCATAATATTCGCAAAATTCAGATACACTAGCCTTCCAAGTTGATATGTTATCTAGCAAAATGGCAGGAACTATTGGTACTCCCTTGTGGCAGGTGTAGGCTTCAGGAGGAAATCTTGAATACAGCTGTTGTAGGTCATGGTCAAGGAAAACTCTGGTCAGGTTTATCTTGTAGTGCTCTTCAGGAGATGAAGAAGGTGAATTGCTTAGATTATTTTGCCGCTGCATTGTTCTTGGTTGGTTTGGTTCAATCCCTATTTTCCCAGCAAGTTGTACAGCTTGTTGATACAGCCTGTTGTGTCTTTCATCAATGTTTACTTGGATGTCCTTCAATATTTCCTTTAGACTGGAAATTTCTTGCTCGGCTTTGACAATATCCATCTCCTCTCTTTGCAATTTAACTGTGGCTGGTCTTGTCAAATCAAGTATGTACCTGACTACTATAAGGGTAATAACAAATTGAAAATTAATTGCATTACTCAAAGCCTGTACATCAATCTCTGTCGCTGAAATTCCAGTTGCCAGTACCAGGAGTATCGTCACCACTTCTGTTAAGCTGGATGTCTTCTAATGTGGTTAAAACTGGAACAAATAGTTCAACAATTCTATCCAGCCCATCGATTCCAGAGATCCATCTTTTGCGGCAAACATCAATCAAAACTCTATGGTTACTGCCAGGAAGTAAAGACTTTACCTTGTTCACCAGGTGATGTTGGCGTTTAGGTGAGTTGGCGAAGAATTCAGAGAGTTTCCTGACAGTTCCCATCATGTTTCTAACCATTTGAACTGAACAAGTGTTGGCAATGCACAGGTTTAGCCGGTGGTTCATGCAGTGAACATAAAGAGCTTTCTTAAAGTGGCGTTGAATAAGTGTAGAGGCTCCAAGATATCTTCCAG
>JBAHVQ010000496.1:1083991-1095788 GCA_036872915.1 Nanipora kamurai | reverse complement strand
GATGTGCAGTGTTTCAATTCTATTTCAGAATCATCCTCAGGGTAATATGAAACGATAAATTCACATTTAACCTACACCACTGAAGTCAACTGAAAAAGTTGACTCGAGCCGGATTTGAACTCGCTCCTTCGGGAAGCCGGTCCGCAGTGTAGTTTAAATGTAAATTTATCGTTTCATATTACCCTGAGGATGATTCTGAAATAGAATGTGCGTCAACAACATGGTCGTATTAAACTGGATACAAAAGCCGGTTGGGGTATGCAAGAGTTTCGTCGCAAACCAAGTGCAAGAAATTACAGACACATCCCACCAAGCCAGTGGAGTCATGTGTCAGGACGTGACCATCCTAGTGATCTTCTGGCCAGAGGAATTTCACTTGAAGACCTTAAGAATTGCGCGTTATGGTGGAAGGGACCCATCATGGCTTCCCACCGTGAAAAGAATTAGCCTATCGAGCCTGTTACCGAGATAGAAGAGTCCTGGATCGAAACGAAGAAAATTAATTCTACCACAACTCTGTTTGGAAAGTTAATACGACGCCACAAGTGTTAACGGACCGCATAGAGAAAGAGAGCAGTCCATCCTCGAAGATGAGGGATGATTACCCTTATTTTGCAATGAATTACGAACGACGGGATAAGATGGTCCGAGTAACCCGTAGAATTCTGTCATGGAGCAAACGGTCCAGAGGCGAAGATGAAGTTAAGGAGCTTGATGCCGATGTTATAAAGGCCGATGAAGAAACCTGGCTGAGATTTGTGCGACAGTATTACTTCGAAAATGAGTACAAAGCATTATCAAATGGAAAACCAGTATCTGCGAAGAGTCGCACATTGAATCTGGATCCAGTGATGGAGAATAGATTGATGAAAGTAGGCGGTCGTTTACAAGCTGTTCGTGTTCCAGAGGACGGAAAATACCAAGTAGTCCTTTCACACAAAGATTAAGTAGTTGGCAAACTAATTATGGGTGCAAACTGTAAGAATGCCCACGCTGGACCATAAACAACGTTAGCCATTTGGAGAGAACATTATTGGATAACTCAGAGGAGAAGAGAAGTGAAACGTGTTATACGTACTTGTTTGCCCTACAAGCAGCAGAAGACAAAGGCAGAATGTCAAAAGGTGGATAATTTGCCTTTTGAAAGAACCAGTACTTGGGTCCACGCCAGATTCGTTGATGTGGGCATTGACTTCACGGGACCGGTTTATGTGAAGGAAGGGAGACTCATAAAGAAGTCGTGGGCCTGCATATTTATCTGTGGCAGTACTAGAGCTGTGCATTTCGAATTGACTCCAGACATGACTACAGAGGCACCCTTAGAAGCCTACCGAAGGACGATGAGTCGGAGAGGAATAAGATCAACCATTCATTCTGATAATCAAACGTCATTTCACCAAGCAATTAAAGTTTTACATGCAATCTATAATGATGCCGAAAGAGCTGTGAAAAAGATCAACCGGAATGAAGTGGAAAGAAAATTTGCTTCGAGGGGCATACGTTGGAAATTCGTAACTCCACGCACAAGCCACCAAAGAGGCGGAGGGAGCGTTAGTGCCGTATGTTGAAGTGATCTTTGAAAGTCGTTCTTGGTAAAGCATTGCTAACATTTCAAGAAATGCAAACTGTCTTGACTGATATCGAAGCTCAAATCAACTCAAGACCTTTGACGTTTGTGGGAGATGACATAAAGGATGGAATGGTGGTCACACCCGCTCACTTACTGATCGGGCGATCTATTAGCCTGATACCCGAGTTAAGGAACAGAAAAGAATTAGATTTGAACCTTTAGAAAAGACTTTGTTATCGTCATCCTGTAGCTGACCATTTCTGGCGATGTCGGATTAAGGAGTACCTAGCAAACTTGAATTTGAGAAACAAGTGGTGCATTGAACCGTTTAAGACCATTAAAGACCGGAGATGTTGCTTTAGTTGCTGGAAACAGATGTCCCGAGAAGTAAGTGGATTCTCGCTGAAATGAGCAGTTGTATCCTGGGAAAGACGGTTTGGTGAGAAATGCTCGAGTAAAAACGGCGAAAGGATATCCAAATCGTCCAGTACAAAAACTACATCTTCTAGAAGAAGGAACGAATTCGACCTCCAAGTACGATGGTAACAACAAAGATTCTGAAGAAAGCGTGATAGGCACTGAATTCCGTATGGGGGCGGAGGATGTTACGACCTGAAGAACTAAAAGTGGTCGTATTTCGCTACCCTGACTCGTTGCGTTGAAAAGTTGACCGTAAATATTGTGGTGTGACTGACTACACCTTAAATTTTGACAGTAAACGGTGTAAAAGAAATAAATATATAAGTAACCAAAGAGGAATGATTTTGATTGACAGAGATTTCATCATTTCATCATTCCTTCCATAAAACAACGTTCAAGTTTAACCTTTTTCAGTCTCTCGATCTCCGCTCTCCGCTGCTCAGATTCTTCAGTTAAGCGACTTCGAAGTGGGTCGTCCCGATTCAATCTTTTTATCCAGCACTCGATGAGAAACTTCTCACGAATGGTTACTGGTGAGTAATGCCCTATTTGATCATTCGTTGAAGGTAATTTTGACAGCATCGTCTTGTTCGTTTCAATTTTTGGTTTCACTTGGGCATTTGGAGCTGCCTTCTAAACGATCATGTTGGGAGTCCCAGGCAATTCCCAATGTTTTCAATGTTCCTTTGTCTTTCTTGTGCATTTCAACCTCCATTTCGAGAGCATGTCCTTCTTTGGGAACTGTTCTCATAATATCAACGTCATGCACGTATATGTTTTCTTTTATTTACGTAGCTGCTTCTGAGTAATCAGTTTTGAACTTGCTGACATGAAGCACGCACCGTGCTCCCGTTAATGAAAAAGGGAGAAGCTTTGACGCTAAATCCAACGTTGTCTTTCACTGCATTTCCCCACAGAAATCGGTGCACTTGCTCATTTTCTGGTCTTACCTTGATCTGTAGGAACGTTGATTGAACTAGAACTAAACGTTTACATCGGAATCTTGTTAAGATGCGAACCATGTCGGAGAAAGCATTTGTACCTTCTAGCAGGCAATTATTTGAACTGACACCGTCACTTGTTTGAGCCCTACCATCGAACACCACACGCCACTTGCTGCTACTCTTGTCCATTCGAAATACAGCATGATGGGACAGAGATCTCATCCTTTTTCAGTTTCATCTTCTCTGATTACTCTGGCATGTCCTTTGGTAAAGTATCAATTCATGACGTCGCGATATATTTTCTTCTTTTCAGGATCCCTTTCAAATGATTTTTTCAACAGATTTCAATCTTCTGAGGGCCTGTTCGTAGTTATCAACAAGTGGAACGTGATTAGATTTCCATGAAAGTCCAACTTCATAACAGGCTTTTGCTTTATCAGATTTGAACGTTTCGTCGAACTGTTTAATGACATGACCTTCTTCTGGAGCGAATACTTCTTTAATTCTAGTATGTTCAAGGGACCAGAGTACTTTTAGACTATCATTTCTCTCCCGGTAATCGAAAGTTGGAGTTCCAGTTAGCATGGCTGATGTCTTCATTTTCTCCGTCGATGGTGGCGTTCTCAACCTTGGTTGATTCGGGATAACTCCTTGAATAATCCAACAAAAGATTTTTTTTGCGCGATCGGTCCTTTATGTTCTCTTCTTTCTGAAGAAGACTCGCATGATCTATTCCTACCAACACATCTAACGTCGCTGGTCCTCATCGATATTCGTCAGCTAATTCCAGATTTTTCAGCTGCGGGTATTTGCACAGATCTACGTTAACAGGTTCCAGTGGTTGACAGATTTTCTTTGTCCTGCATGCTTACACTGTATTTCAGTGGCTTTGTCATTAACCTTTCTGTCTCCTTTTTTGAATTTTTGTCATCTTCATAGAAGCAGTTCTACCACTTAATCCAGTTGTAACAATCGTTTCCACAGGATGTGTCTTTATTGTTCCCATGGGTGTGGCAATGTGCTCCCCCGCACATACGAGCCACGGGATCCAGGGTCTAGAAATAATCGAACAAGAAGTTCTCTCTCTCTTTATACATTAAAGTTCCAGTTGCCATGGGACAAAGCTTTTGTTTGCCAATTGTCGCGTTTTTTGTCACGGAGATCTTTACTGCAAAGTTGTACTCAATTACACTTTCTGGTTTTCTACATTTCTCTGTCTTCTTGTTGAATGAAGAATCTTATTTTAGTTGGTACGCACTCTCTCCACATGGTGGTGGAGAGCAGCGCCCAGAATTATGTTCATTGGTCATATGTTGGAGACAGTTAAAACAGCATTTAGCCGTAGATACCAGGCTCCATCTCTTGTCAACGTCTGTTGACATTGAACGTTTAATGAATTTGTTTCGCCACTGACATAGATAATATTTACAAGCATTTTAGTATAATAATAAGTAATAAGGACAATGGTGAGAAAGCCTAAAAGAAACGGTAAGGCTTATTTACATTAAGGCTCCCTCTTTAAAAGAGCATGGTGAGATGATTTGACTAGTTACTGGGAGCCTGAAAAAAAGCGGGGGCTTTTAATCGTTCAGGCACCCTTTATTACGATTATAAATTTTAGCAAGGTAGATTGCTAAGTAAGGTAAGCAGGCGTAGATAATAATTACAGTAAATAAACAATAGTAGTAAGGGATAATTAAGAGTTAAGTAGATAACGTTTCAGACGATGTGTACAAGTACTTAGATTGTTTAAGCTAGTTAGATTATTTTCGAGTGAGTTCCAAAAGGTAGGACCTGCACTGTAAGCCCTGTACTGCGATTCTACACTGGATACTGGAGTGTTTTTTCGAATGACAATAATGCATGGTGTCCTCTCTCCAAAATGAGACTTTTGATGGTTGAGATCCCAAACTTGTCATCATCGTTTCGTGGTTTCTTGTTATTCTTATTCTTCTGATCATCTGATCTCGATTCTTCAGATCTTTTCTTCTACTTTTGTCATCCTGGACATGAACTTTCTTGGTAGTTTCCCAGCTGGTAATTTCATTGTCATAAAACTCGAAGTAATCTTCTAGAGTTACCACTTTCGTTTTTTTCAGAATTTTTTCGTACTTCTTTTCCCGTTCTTATTTCATCTTAGATGACAGGGCTTTCTTGCAAATAGCTACCTTAAGGGCGTCATTATCAACCTTGTACATTCCCAGTGTTGCTGTAGCCTTCACCTGGCGGTCATAATACTTGTGCACTGCATCTGCACTATCATCAGGCTCCTTTGTATCCAAAAAAATGTTAAATAGGGTTTAGATATAAAGCTGTTGTTTCCAAATAATTTCTTCAGAATTTCTAAGGTCTTTGGTTATTCTTTGGGATCATCAAAGTATCCTTTAATAGTCAGACATGGTTTTACGCTACTCTGGTTTAAAATGTTTTGAACGCAGCTTACAAAACTACCGTTCATGACCCAACGTTTCGACACTCCTCTCTAGTGTCTTCATCAGGGGTGATATATCTGAACATGAGCTCCCTATTTATATCCTTAGAAAACCATTGATGACGTTATCTTTTAACGAGATGCAAATACGCATCCGGTAATAAACCACCATCATCGCTATTCAATGGAGCGGGGGCGCAATTGATATGCCACGCCTCCAGACAACGTCTTTGATGATAACGTGGATTGGTGGTAATAATTTTGGAATTTTCCCACGCAATCGACAAAGCAGAATTTTCTTTTTCTTGAAAAGAAAACTGCCTTCTGGTGCTCTTTTAAGCGAGTTCCAAACTGACGTATAGTCTGGCCAACGTACTCCTGATTACAGTCATTACACAGAATGGAATAAATCACGTTTTTCTCTGATCCCTCGTAACACGATCCTTAGGCTTTGCAAATATATGTCCCAACGTCTAGAATGGCTTTTGGGCAACATTTACGTTGAAACTGGCTAAGATTTTTTTAATAGGTTCCGTAATTCGTTCAATATACGGAATAATCGCAAAACCTCAGTGTTTGTGCGTGATGGTCTAACTGGTTTAACTGTCAAGTTTGCTATCAGCAAACAATCGTATCTCTGTTTTACTTAAACATTCAGGCAAATAATTTATGTAAAGCAAAAAGAATAATTGTCCTAATATGAAGCCCTGAGGTACACCACACGTGACAGATCGTTCTGATGAAATGAGTCCACGTACCTGACATTTTTGGCTACGGTCAGTGAGTTATGAATTTAGTAGTGGTAGAGTTTTACTTTGATTCCATATACAGGGTGCGGCAAAATGATCTAACACATTTGTAGGTTTAATAAAAGCCAAATAGAGTAAAGAACGAAAAATGAACTTCTTCCTCAAAATCCCCATCGCACGTCGAGAAGTGTGGGCTGATGTCAACAATGCATCAATCGAAACAAAATGGCATTCTATGTACATTTCGAAAATAAAAACACATTTTTCGTTCTTTACTCTATTTGGCTTTTATTAAACGTAGAAATGTGTCAGATCATTTTGCGGCACCCTGTAGTTCTATTTTTCGCAGCAAAATGTGGTGATCAACGGTGTCAAAAGCTTTTTTGAGATCTATGAATACAGCTAGGATGAACGTTTTCCTGTCCATATTTACATACTAGCTGTTAGTGCAATCTAGTAGTGCTGTTGCAGTAGAGTGAAAGTTACGAAAACCAAATTCCTTTTCAGATAAAAGATCGTTTTCTGTCAAATAGTCGTATAGCTGCTCATAAAGAATTCGTTCCATTACTTTGCTTATAGCTGGCAACACAGAGACAGGCCTATAGTTACTTGGTAAATTTCGGTGGCCACATTTATAAAGTGGTATTACCCTAGCTGTTTTCCGTTCACTGGGAAAAGAGCATAGTGTAGTAGGTTAATTTAAGATATATGTCAGTGAACTTGAAATAACCGGTGATGCTATCTTGAGAATTTTACTAGAGATTTTATCAATGCTAGTGGCTTTGGAACTAGACAGGCAACGAAGAGGTTGTAAATGTTGTTCACAGTTACAGCCTTAAATTCTGTGAACTCGGATTTGGCATTTTTCGCAAACTTTTCAAAATTGCAGTCTGATGTGCCTATTTTGTTAGCCAAACCGATTCCAATATTTGAGAAGAAATTATTGAAGCCCCCTACTATCTGTTTAGGATTGGTTAAATTAATCCCATTAAAACTTAGTGCATTTAAGCTTGGAGTTGTATTTCTCCTACCCAAGCAGAGTATTAATAGTTTTCCAAGCCTCCTTAAGGTTAAATTTTTGACCTACAATCCTCTTGTAGTAATACTCTGTCTTAGCATTTCTTAGTTCTTGATTAGCTTTGTTTCTTGCTTTCTTATAGTTTAAGCAATTTGTCATTAGGTTAGTAATAATGGCTTATGGTTTCAAGTTGTCTGTCAGTTATCCGCATTTTAACATTATCTGTAACCCATGGATCTCTTTTTAGTGTTATCTTGTTACTCTGAAGTGGCGCATGCTTGTTTAAGACGTCAAGAAAGATCATCAAGAAACTTTTGGTCATTAAATTTTCCATATTCCTAAGCTCAATAATATTTTCCTTGTGTTTTCCAGTATAATTGATTTCAGTGTGGATAACACCAGAGTCAGAAATTCTCTCTGGTTTATTTGTAATGAAAAGATTAAGCAGGCTGGCAGTTGTCATTGTTACTCGCGTAGCTTCACTAATCGACTGAGACAATTGATATAATTCATATAACGTTTTCAATTTTTTATTTGGGCAATCTGATTTTGTCTTTAATAAATCACAGTTAAGATCGCCAAGAATATATAATTCTTTGTTTCGTCATCTAAAGCTTTAATTAAATTTTGTAAGTGGGTGAAAAAATCAGATGTTGTATTTGGTGGTGTATAAATTGAAGCAACAAGAAATGGGCGACTATGAGGTTTAGTAATTTCAATGCAGACAGCTTCTAACTCAAATGGGGCGATATCATTTCTGACATGGTAATTTATAGAGCTACGCAAGTAAATACAAACGCCACCTCCATTTCTTGATCTATCTTTTCTAGTAATATCGTAACCATCCAAATGTATCCGATTATCAGCAATAGTTGGATAAAGCCTGGTTTCATTGAAGGCAAGCAAATCAATGTATTGTTTAGACGTTAAAATCTTGATTTCATCAAATCGCTTGGGCAAGCTAACGATGTTTAGAAAAGCCATTTTAAAACCTTTTTCATTTGGGATTGAACTAAATTTTGTAGAAAAATTACTGCTCATGTTTTCTGTTGAAAAGTGATCGCTATCTGCTTTATCATTTGAGCTACATATTTTAGATAATTTGTCCAATCGGTTTTCGACTCTGTCGTGATGGGAATAGCCGAAAAAAAATTGTCACTCCAATTATAATCCCTTAGAATTTCTTACATTTGTTGCAGAAGTGGCATAACTTTTACCTAGAAGAGATTTTAAATACGAACAGAATGTTTCACGATTTAGATGTAAGTTGGAATTATTTAACAAGCAATAATCCATGCTACTATTATCGATAAATGTTAACCTGATATTTTGAGCACAAATCATGCAGTAATTTATTATATGCTAAAAGCCTTTGTGGTAGGACTAAGTCATCATACCGTTTTATCACACTGGAGACTGCGATATTTTCCGCATGGATTTTTACCTCTTTCATCAGTTCCTCGTTCTTTGTTGCTACTTTGTCAGGCTCTTCAGAGACCAGATCATTGGTTTGTATATGCAATATGATTGTGTCATATCCTTCACCTTCATACCACTTCTCGTTAATCTTCTTTTGAAGTTGGTTAATAGTTGCTCCACTATATGAATGACAACTGGATTTAGCTTTTGCTGCCCTGCTAATTTTGGTTTCGTCAATGTGTTTAATCATCGTTGTCAATGTGTTTAATCATGAGTCGTCGATGACCAGAACTTCAGGTTTCTTTGTTGACTTGAATTTCAATCTTTGGCCAGAGCGATAATCACTGATCTGGGCGCTGAAATCAGTATTCACATTTGCTTCAGATGGGTTGTCGTGGGGACGTGGAAATTCTAGTGAAGTGTCTTCATCCTCGACGCTCAATCGCTCAAAACGATTCGAGGTCGTAGCCGTATGCCCTTTATTGCGAGAAACTTTAATATCTGGCTTTGTCAACTTCCTTTTTGCCTCTGGTTTAATCCATTCGTTTTGTGTACAATCCAAGACATGTCCCAAAGTCTCGTTTTCGCAGGATAGTTGCTCCACAGTTGATTTGACTACGCTGAGTTCGGCGACCATTTTGTTGTTTTTATCAATCAGTGATTGTATAATGGCGTTAGATTCTGTCGTTCGCTATGGAGCCGTTTTCTCGTCTTCGCATTGTTTTCCTTCGATCTTCTTTACTAGGTTATATAGTATTGTGATTTCGTGCTTCAGTTCAGCCATATCATGTTTATGTTTTTCGCAATTTATACACAATGTCTTCGTTGTGCCTGCGTCGTCCACGTGGTCATTTGGCTCAGCAACAACAATATACGCATCTGCTTCTTGCTCAAAATTTGCCAGGTTCTTCGGGGTATTGCTCAGATAATTTTCTTCGCTGTCCTTCGTCACCACTATCTTCTTTCTTGATGGCCCATGCCATTTAAACCTAAAATGTGAGTTCGTAACCTGTTTTGTCTCATCAACCGGAGAGGACTATTTGCCACTCAATTTAAGATTCGTCTCTACAAAGCTTTTTAATTTGGTTAGACTGCCTTTCCAAAGGTATCCATCATCGTTAAAATACAATAATTACCCTTTAACGTACGGTGAATCATCTATGTTATCGTTTGCGTCGGTAGTAATAGGTGAATCCCTCAAAGATGAAGAGCGCACTAATTCATGACCAGCCGCCGTATTTGCATCTCGCGTCATCGTTTAAGAGCATTTATGCCAGCAGAATTTTTTTTAAAGATTATAATATGATTCTTCCAGGACAAGTTATCAATGTTTAAGCCCAAAGATTTAGTATTACTGACTCTATTAATTTTTTGGCCATCCACTGAAATATTGTCATAATTGTCACGTGGTAGGAGTCCATGACAGGATCCTATGATCGTGAATTCGTTCTTGGCTATATTAAGACTTAATTTATTTGCATTGTGCCAACTGTTCAAATTATTCAACATAACATCTTTGATTCCGATTAGTCAAATATGAATTAAACCATCTTGAGGCATTCCGGTCTACACCATAACAATCCAATTTCGTAACCGTCCAACTTGTGTGCATTGTATTACCATTTCTTTAGTATGTAGTTTGAAATTAAGATCACTGTCCACACCTACTCCGAGTATTTTCAATCCATCACCAGCCTTTATCAGTACAGTTTCAACGATACATTTGGATTTACCAATCACCTTTACCTGTGTTTTCGATGTTAGAAAATTTTCATCAAGCCACACGCTTAACTCGTTCAAACCCCGATTAGTGTTATCCCGAGTAGTGTTATCCAACTCGCCCACCGCGCGAAACGCCTGAGGAACATGCGAAATTTCAATTTACACACACCAGGCTACCACGTGCGACAGAATATCTGCCATCATTGTTAATTTAATGTGGACTACGTGGTTTGTCGAGACTATAGTAGGCAGTACACTCAATGCAGAGCAGTTCACTAACGAATGTTACGGGTTCGATTCCCCGTCAGGATCTCAGAAAACTTTTCTGAGTTTACAAGCTTGAGGAGCCTGCATAGTTTCAGTCTAGACACACCAAGTTACCACATGCTACACATCTGCCTATGTAGTTAATGCCTGCTAATGTTGGTCGAAATACAGTATTTGTATACTTTACCCTTATCGTTTTCTAGAATATCCAAATAAACCAACGATAAACTGTGGAGATAACGTAGTAAAGGTAGTCGAAGGAAGTCATTTGAATTGTTTGTGTGCGGTGACAGGTGGTAATCCACTACCTACTGTTCATTGGCTTTTGCCAAATGGAAAAAGGAAAACATCCCGGCAGTTGATTTCCGTTCTTTTGAGAGGTGACAGTGGTAACTATAACTGTGTTGCTTCAAATAAGGCAGGAAGTCGAACTACTGCTGTAAAAGTTGAAGTTCAATGTAAGTATTAACACTGGAATTATTTATTACGTAAAAAAATGTTGTGTTACCCCCGCATAAACTAATCTTAGTCTCCAGTAAACCGGGGTATAAAGCTTATCTGCGAGTCAATCTAGGTAATGCTACCGCAGCAAATGTCACAACTGCTTAGTTGGATGATCGTTTCAGTGCATCTATGGGCCTAAAAGTCCACGAACAGTCTCTTGACCTAAAGTATTTTACTCTAAGCAACCCATGCGGTGGCGCTCGCATGCGGTGGTACCTTTTTCTATTAGAAACGCCATGTTTTTATGAGATAGGGACTTGAATGAAAAGAAGTCAGATTAATGCTGCCACCGTGTTGATGGAAGTGGCTTGTTTGTACTCAAAGATTGTAGAAATCCTAAATAAAGTAGAAAATCTGTTTTTTTGAGCTCCTTGAATGTAAAGGTTTTTAAGAAAAACTTACTTATATCTAAAGAAAAATTTTGCTGTGGCATATAATATAGGTTGGTTTTAGTCCCTATTTAAGTCGATATTTCAATATTTTAAAATTTTTGATTTTCTCATTTAAATCTCTGCCAACAGAGCTTTTATTGTATATTTCAAAAATCTGCAACAGATCAATAGCAACAACATCGTAAGCAAGAAACTGACCTAGTGATGCGTCATTGACAAAAACCATTGCGTGAATGATGAGGGCAATCCCTCTGCACCTCTTAAGTCAAAAAAGCGATGTTTGCCACCGTAAAAAGAATGAATGAACAAATGAATGAATGAATAAATGAATGAATGAATAAATGAATGAATGAATGAATGA
>JBAHVQ010000496.1:1070258-1083891 GCA_036872915.1 Nanipora kamurai | reverse complement strand
CAAGAGGTTTTGGATAACCTCTCAGGTGCTCACTACTTTAGTGTAATCGATTTGGCCCAAGGTTATCTGCAAGTCCCACTGGCCAAAGATGAAAGACCGAAGACGGCATTTCGATTGCCTACAGGGTTTTGGGAATGGACAAGAATGCCCTACGGCCTAAAGGGAAGTTCGGCCACTTTCTCTCGATTGATATACAGAGTTCTTAGCCGTATATCACCTAACCGGTTGGCATTATATATGGATAACATTTGCGTTATTAGCAAAACCTTTGATGAACACCTGGTCAATCTCCAGCAAGTCTTTGATGTATTACAGGACCATGGACTGCGAATCAAAGCAAAGTAATGCGCTTTAGCGATCCACGAAGTAACATTTCTGGGACATATAGTTAATAACAAGGGTGTGCGACCAGAGGAACACAAAGTGCAAGCAATTCGTGCCTGGCCTGCTCCAACATGCCTCAAGGACGTGCAAGTGTTTCTGGGTGCTGTCGGAAGGTATCGCAAGTTTATTAAGAATTTTAGTACAGTTGCCCGACCCTTGACAAGGCTTTTGGAAAGAAACATTAGGTTCACATTGGGCAAAGAAGCAGCAGCATTTAACACCTTACGACACACCTTAATGCAGGCTCTAGTACTGGCACATCCAGATCCAAGTCGACCATTTATTGTTACTACCGATGCCAGTGAAGTTGGTCTGGGTGGAGAGCTGTCACAAGAAGACTCACAAGGACACATGTATTCTGTTGCCTATTTCAGTAGGGCACTGACCAAACGAGACCGTCCTTATCCAACCTACGATGGGGAGGTAATGGCTATGCGAGACACCCTCAAGGACTTTCGGTAATACCTGTTAGGAGCCAAAATCTTGTTGAAAACTGACCATAAACCTCTTCTGAAGATTCTAGAAGAGAAAGATACCTTTGGTCGCAGAGCAAGACTAATGCGGGACATAGCAGAATTCGAACCACGTATAAAGTTTATTCGAGGACGGGATAATTGTATGCCAGATGCTTTGAGCCGCTTCGGATGGAGCATCGGTTCAACGGACAAAGATGGGACGAAGTGGGAATATATGCAAAGATTTGGTGGTCGACATCAAAGATTTTCAAGCCCAGCAGGACAAAGACTCAGCCCTAAAGCCATATATCTCCACGCACAGAAATGAACTCGCATTGTTTACGAGGGAGAATCAAAAGCAAGTGCTGGTGCCGGTATCGTTACCGCATTTCTGGTGGCCAAAAGTGAAAGCAGAGGTAGAAAACTACGCCAATACCAGCAGGCGGTGTGCGGCAACCCTACCCCAAGGTCACCGGAATGCTCCCATACATCAACGGCCAAAAGAAACAAAGCCATTTGCATTGATAGAAGTTGACTTCAAAGGACCATTAGCCTCAAAGGACCGAGAAAAAGAGAGGGATACGACAACATCGTGGTCATAACAGATCCATGCACAAAATATGCGATGCGGTTTGTAAAGCAATAAAAAGCTGGATATCAAGATACGGTTTCCCAGACAAAGTACATTTCGATAAGGGACCTTGTTTTATAAGCGGGACCTTCGAGTAGTTTTGCACAAGTCACGGCATCGAGCACAAATTCAGTCCACCATACAGACCACAAGGAAATTCCGGAGTCGAGCGGATCAATCGTACCATGGGTGAAGCACGTACCAAGCTAGTGGATAAACACCCAAAGAAGTGGTCGGAACATCTGCCAGATTTTCAGTTGGCATACAATACAGCAGTACATCCAAGCACCGGAACAGCTCCCTATGAACTAGTTTTTAAGCAACATCCGCGCTCAAAGTTTGAATTGGTAGCTGAGAAGATGTCACCATCAACAGTCCTACAGAAAACGGAGCAATTGCGGAAGGAAGCGAGTGAGCTGTTTCGACAAGCCCAATAATCCGATGCAAAGTTTGCCAGGAAACGCAGGGAATGGGTACAATCGTAAAAGCTCGTTAAAACCATTGGTCGATGGACAGCAAGTTTGGAAACGAAATCTATGGGCAAGAAAGTTTGCGGACTGCTGGATTGGACCGTATGTAATCCTAAGGCCCACATCGAAAACTCGAACAACCTATGTGATCAGAGGAAATAGTGGAACCAAGGAGGAAATCATGCATTACAACTACCTTAAACCGTACAACATCAGGCCCAAAGAGAGATCGAAGCCAGAGAGCATATCGCAAAAGAGAAACATGGATGAATTGCTACTAGAAATCAGTGATGACAGTGAGACACATCCGGTTGATGAAAACCAACGAAGATATCCAGAACGAATCGGGAAACCTCCAAACAGATACTTTAATAATTAGGGAGGGAGTTATGTAGGGCGATGATAGACATTAGGCAAGGGGCCTTGATATAGGAGGGAGGGCGCTAGAGACATCTTCAAGTCTAATTGAGCTTCGTTGAATAAAACATACCGTTTACAACAGTAAAGGAAGGTATCGTCTACAAACGTTTTTACGTTTCGCTCCGACGATGGGTCATCGCTCAAAATATCAGTTTTTCTGTCAATAATTTCGGCAGTTTGCTGATCCTTTTGGCTCTATATACGTTTCTAATTTTGTATGTCTTAAGGAATCAACTGAAGTGTATACTTAGACAACACGAGTACGAAACCATTAACTCTTGTGATTTTGCGTGCTAACATACTTAAATGTATTTGATTTCAAGGCTAACTTAAAGTAAAAAAAAAATATTTATTTTACGTGGTCATCCAAATGCAATAGCTTTCATAGATTAGTGACACGTTTCCTTATGAATTGCTTTTGTCAATAGAAGGTGCTATATCAGATCTACCTAAACCAGTTAAAAAGAAAATCTCACTTAATCATAATCCTAACCCTAACATACGAGCAAACTCAATCTACAGAGCGTAGAGAGTGTAGGTCTATGTAGATCGCATTACAGGCATGTCTCAGCTTTCAACTATGAAAGAAGCATGTGAAACATAGGACCCAGGTCCCAATTTCTCTCAGATTTGTTGTCGCGGCGCCGGCCAAGGACTTTAACTCACTGGCGGAAATGTAAAACTTTGAATTTTCAATAGCTCTAACTGTATCTTTTATTTATCCAGTTCGTCTAGCGACAATGCCCAGCGTTCCGCAACGCGAATTCCAATCTAGACTTAGCCATTCTATGGTTTGGGTAGGCTCCCATTTTGATTTTTCATCATTGGGGATAAAACCGGCCCTACATAAATCGTTTCTAACAATGAAAGAAGACTGTCGGCATGTTTGTAATTCAAGATCTATCGACCATCCATCGCCCAGGAATATTGCAATATTAATGTTCAAATGTCTCCAACGTTTTTTTAACGGTTTTAACAATTTAGTTAATATACAGGGCGCAGTAGACAAACCAAATGGGAGAACTATGAAGACATAATATTTTTCCTTCAAGGATACTGGGCCGCGCCATGCAAAGCCCAGAAACGTTTGATGACTATTGAAAATCTCAACATGATGGTAGCCACTTTTCAAATCAAAGGAAAACATATACGCATTACGCTGAAAAGACATCATTGGTATCTTCCAGTCTTCATATTTAATCTTATATTTTTTTTAAGACAACGATTCACATATCTCAAATCCAGTGTCAAACGTTTTTTCCCACTAGCTTGTACTGCTACTGATAACGGATTTACGACAAGAAGTAGCGTTGTAGCTCTGAGTCAGACATCGTTGATAAATAGACTTCTGCCCGGGGTCTTAGCGAGAAGAGAACTCCGGTAAACTCTGCTTAGGCCTTTATACCTTTACCCTGCCATATATGCAGCGTATTTGCAGTAATCTCATTCATGCATACCATATGAAAATTTATTTATGTTCTTATTCACTAGTTTCAACCGAACATAAAATATTTTCATCTTAAATGCTACAGTAAACCAGACAATGCAAGTGATGGATTGGAATCTCAGTGATCCCAGTTGAACTATAGATACACAAAGTATCAAGACATTCCAAAATTATACTCATATATCATTCAATAGAATGCTTACCAAGAAAAAGTGTTTGATCAGCATTTGCATTACCACTTGCAAACCTTTGTTTTTTCATTCGTTCGCTGGTTGCGTGGAATCTTTTCAACGCAAGATCGTCGGACTCGTACTCTTCTACTACCTTCCAACTATCTTTATTCCCATCCGCAATCTTTATGAGCTTCTGTCGCCTTTTCAGCAAGGATCTTGCTTCGCTCGTCAATTCAGTGATGCATGCACTTCCATTGGCGTTGTTATTCGTATTGCTTTTGATTGCCCTTGTAGTTTAGCTGTATGACTTCTTTCTCTGCTTTTCCTTTCTGTTCGAGCTGCTTGCCTTTCTCGTCAATCTTTTGCTCCAAGTAGGCTTTAAACATACTGAATGTTTCATCGATTACTGATTTTGTTGATGCTTCTCCCTCTTTGGGCCTCTCTTGCCCTTTGTTTAGCAGTGTAGACGATTCATTTTCTTCGACCAGTAAGCGTTGTAGCTCTGAGTCAGACATCGTTAATAAATCGACTTCTGCCTGGGTCTTAGCGAGAAAAGAACTCCAGTAAACTCTGCTTAAGCCTTTATACCTTTGCCCTGCCCATATATTGGAGCGTATCTGCAGTAATCTCATTCATGCATACCATATGAAAATTTCTTTGTGAAATATAGTAAAAGTGTGTCAAAAAAAGTTGCTTAAAAATTAATTCCTCTCAAAAATAATATCATTTTCCTCTAATTCTAATCCTTATAGATTAGTTCAATATTTGCCTCATCCGCAAAACTGGGCGTACATGATTTTTCTAGACAATATTCTAGATCTGCAAATATTGAGAAGGGGAATGGTTCTTAAAGCCACAGATTTTTTTTTCAGTTTTAACTGTGAACTAATAGTTCAAGTGGGCATTTATGGCTACGGTTAATAACTTACATACATATCTAATGAGCACTGCTCTGTAATACCTTAAAAAAGTTTAATTACTGCTTTAATTTCTGCTCTCTCCTCCGTCCACACGATCGAAACGACAGTACTTTCCAAGTCACTCTTTGTAACAGGTTTCTTCTAATTCATTGTCATATGTCTTACAAGACACGGTGTAACTTAGTTCTTGTTGACACCGATGAGATTGACGATTGCCGCCCAAATTGTTCACGTGTTCAACGTACTGGATGTCTGAGTGTCGGAACCCCCGTGGACTACATATTGTGACACCCTGGTTTGAAGGAGTTTCTCAGCTTTGACTGATAACAAGAGTTTGAGAATGACGGATCGAAAGTGCACTTTCAACTGATATGCTTGCAAATAAACCAAGGTCTAAATTATACGACGATTTCGAATTCATTTGTCAAGCTAATATGGTTTTTGTCCCTCATGCCAATGTTTCGTAGGCAAGGCCAAATAATATATTCAGGGAGTTAAGGATGACGAGGACAGAAGATCAAGGAAGGTCAAGAACTGCATGTTCTGGTCGGCTGCAATTAAGTCGTATTGTGAAATATATTAAAAGTTATAAAAAAAAGTTTCTTAAAAATTAATTCCTCTCAAAAATAATATCATTTTCCTCTAATTCTAAACCTTACAGACTCGTACAATATTTGCCTCATCTGCATAATTGGACGTACATGATTTTTCTAGACAGTGTTCTAGATCTGCAAATATTAAAAAGGAGAATGGTCCTTAAAGCCAAAGTTTTATTTTCAATTTTAAAAGAGTCAACTAATAGTTAAAGTGGGCATTTATGGCTACGGTTAATAAGTTACATACACATCTAATGAACATTTCTCTGTAATACCTTAGAAATGCTTAATTACTACTTTAATTTCTGGTCTCTCCTCCCCTCCAGTTGGGAGTTGATCTTTTCATCCAAAATCCGCACACAATGGAAATGACAGTACTTTCCAAGTCACTCTTGTTTGAAGAAGTTTCTTTTTGACTGATAATAAAAGTTTGAGAATGACGGATCGAAAGTGCACTTTCAACTGATATGCTTGCAAATCAACCAAGGTCTAAATTATACGGCGATTTCGAATTTATATGTAAAGTTAATATGGTTTTTGTCCCTCATGCCAATGTTTCGTAGGTAGGGCCAAATAATATTTTCAGTTAAGGATAACGAGGGCAGGAGATCAGGAAGGTCAAGGACTGCATGTTCTGGTCGCCTGCAGTTAAGTCGTATTGTGAAATATAGTAAAAGTGTGTAAAAAAGTTCCTTAAAAATTCTCTTACAATTACATGCCGAAATATTTCGCCCAGTCGGAGCTCTTCGAACTTTAGTGTGGTTAACTCACCTGAAGATTCAATCTGTGATGACATTCGTTAACGCGATATGACCCTTCTTGTCTTTTGTTCCCATATGGAAACTTATTCATTTTACTGTGGCGAACGCCACACAATTTTATTCGTCAAGGCGAGACCTTCTGAAATCCCAGGTTGATTTAAAATGTTTTATTCGATCTAGGAGATAAATTACAATGGTTAAAGACTTACAGTATATCAATAAATTCGCGCATTATTCAAACTGCCTATGGTAACTTAACATTACTTACTTCTTGCCGGGTTACCACGCTTTACAATTTTCAATTCAGGTTGGCAAAATAGACAACTTAACAGACTTTCTCTCCAAACAACAGTAACTTCCTGACTAAATCAACTTCAGTTCATATACCCCTAATAAACTAATAAACCTATTTAATTATGTAAATGTCCATCAAAGCTAATCATGCATGCAAAGTTAATCGTAAATATATAAAGTTCCTCTGTTAACATATACCAACAATCCAACTTCCATTTTCCTTCAAACATCGGATATTTGTGATTTCTTGGTACAGGACGACGGTAAGGCAGCCTCGACGACAGATGCCTGCAATTCGCGTTTGTTTGGTGTACTGACTGTAGTTGTCGCCAATAACTCATTTTCATCGTCGTCGATTTCCATAAAATAACTTCTACATAAAATAATTCACATGTTATCTACGGGATTTTGATTTAGCATGACTTGTGTTGATGTTCAGAATAGCAAAACTATTTGATCCAATTATTGCAATTATATATATATATTATTATATATCCAATTATTATAAATCACCTGAATAGTATTTAGCAATTAGCATTGTCGTACCCATTTCAAAATTATCGTCATCAAAAGGGTTATTCACGCTGTCAATCTGAGCTGGAATAATCGAAGAAACAGCTGCAGCTTCGTCGTCTTGTTTGGATGATGAAAGATCACCACCAGTTGATTTACTTTCTCTCTTCTCCTAAGCAAGTTGTTTCTTAGCACTGGACTTCATATTTTCCCAACACTTTTTTAATTGCCAAGAATCTCTCTTAGTCACACCTGACTGGGAATTAAACTCTTCTGATAGAGCTTTCCACACTCTGTTTTTTTGTTGCATCGTTCTGTAGTCATTCCTTTTATTTCCCAAAATATCTTTGTGCTTTCGCACTAATTCTGTTATAATCGACTTTTCAAATGGCGAAAAATATTGTCAACTTAAAGTCATCTTGTACTTGCGGCAACGACGTACGAATGCAATTGATGATTGCATAACATGCTTATGTTACATACTTCAAAACCTCATCAATATTCAACGTTTAACACACTCCAGTAAGTCACACTCGACATAGCTCTTTGAATACAAATCTGCCTAATATTTTCAAAGGCGAGTGCTCCTGAGATGAGAGGACACTCATACTCCACTATCACTCACACTTCAGTCCTACTTGTCATGAGTGCATCTCACTTGAGTTGCACTCAATTGTGAGTGTGAGTGAGCTTTTAGAATACAGGCGATAGTCTTGTTCTGGCTCATCAAAAAACAGTAGTAACCTTCCCTATCTATCCTGCGAATTCTTCGTATCCTTCTTTGTTCAGTCATCGTAGCGCTTACTCTAGCCGCACATATCTGAAAACGACGTTTCAAGTGCTACATCTTGTGCAACAATTTCCCCTAGACATTGCCAGTTTTGGTAATCGTTATTACCAGTCTTCTTCATACAACATATATCAATATATACGTGTTATTGCTTATTGACTTTTTATTTTATTTTGTCGATTTCCCCATTTTTCTCATTGGATTTTGATCGACGCTAATGAAATACCATAAATGTTAATGTTTTTTAAATTGACGTTATTGAACTTCCTTTTAACGGAATATTTAATTACTTGTTGTAAATGAATTTATTTTTAGCGCAATTATAATTCGATTGGCGTTGCTGAAGTTTGAAAGGCACTATTGAAGATGGCAATCGCTCTAATGAACACCGCTTTCGCTTTAATGAAAGGCAAAAGGTGTAGTACCATTTTAAGTAGTATAGGACTACCTAATATTTGCGCTGCAATAACGTTTCCGAGAGCCCGATTACGTCAGGAGAGGTCTTTCTCCCAAAAGAAACGATTTCGAAGGTCAGTCAGAACATGTTGTTTCGGAGAATATTATTGAATTTTTCTTAATACTGTAATTAACAGTTTTCTGGAATTGAGCTAGGCAATTCTGTTTACTGTGATTATCTCAATTGAACAAGCAAACATACCTACATAAGATTTATGTAAAAAATTTCAGACCAGAAGATGGCTTTTTTGCTAGCAAAAGTTCAGCAAGAACATTAAAAGGTTGGTAGACTGCCGAATATGGGACAATTCTGACGTTTCGAGCAAAGGCCCTTCTTCAGAAATTAAAAGGTGTTCTTCGAGAGTCTACCAAACTTTTAACTCTCTGCGCTGTTGTACATTCTGCCAACGAAGAATCCTATACTGTTACATTGTTCTCCATAAGCTCAGCAAGATTTTTTTTGGTAATTTTTTCAATATCCTGTGACTTTTATGACTTAAAGGCCGTTTTTCATTAGTCAAATTTACTAGTCCCATGTACACAACAGTTTTTAGATACGGCGCGGCTAAAATTTGGGCATTGCACCGCAATTTAGGGGTGCCGAGACTTACGTTTATGGAAGTGCTCGGCACGGCTAAGTTTTTAGGTGCGGGTCCCCAAATTTAAACATGTCTACACCGTTTACACTGAAATAAGTGCAGGCGCCTAGTCGAAAAAAGAGCCGTACCTGTACTATGTCGTGCCCTGGTTATGATTACGTAACTGGTTAAGCAAAAAAACAGTCTCCTGAAATACGTTTTTTGGCGAGTCAAAATTCGAACAGGAACATTGTAAAAATCGCAAATGTTGAAATCATTTACTGAATTTATTTTTCAAAACAGTCTTATCCGAGCTTTGTATCCAATAAAGTTATGTGGTACAGCGTATCTACTATGCCAATACTTATGGGGATTGTAAGTAAGCAATGACCTTAACCCCCACACTAAACTTTCAATTTTGTTACAATACCAATAATTGAGAAAGTTATTGGTTGCAATGTTCGGATCGATAACTAAATACGTAAAAGAGCCACAGATTAAATGTCGACAACATAAAATGATGAGAATTTCGATTCAGTTGCTCAGAATTTTAAAATATAGATTTTAGGTTTATAAAATTACTGAAGCTACTGAAGTTCCAAGTACAGTATTCATAATACTATATGTACTAGTCAAAGTATTCATATCTAGACTCGTACAATATGTACCTCATCTGCATAACTGGACGTACATGATTTTCTAGACAGTATACTAGATCTGCATATATTAAGAAGGGGAATGGTTCTTAAAGCCATACTTTTCTTTTCAATTATAAGAGTCAACTAATAGTTAAAGTGGACATTTATGGCTACGGTAGTTAACTTACATACATATCTAATGAACACCGCACTATATACCTTAGAAATATTTAATTGCTGCTTTCATTTCAGCTCTCTCCTCCCCTCCAGTTCGGCGTTCATTTGTTCATCAAAAATCCCAACAAAATGGAAACGAATACAAAAAATATTATAATAACTCTAGGAAAATATAACTTGAATATTCCCCAATTACACTCCGCTTTTAATTTCTCAGCATGTTTAACCCAGATGTGTGTGGGTGGTAGCACGCCTGATTTCCACCTGGCTAATACTTCGTCAAAAACAGCTCGGGCTTCTTGAAATCTTTTTTGTTGGAGAAATGATCTCGCCAGTAAAAACCTGGCTCTGCCACAGTTGGACAACTCTATGCTCCTCTTTATCACTGTCTCAGCTTCTTTACCAGCATTGCCAAGAGCGAGTAATATCTCTGTCTTATAGCGGAGAGCTGCACTTAGTGAGAAGTTTCCAACGTCGCTGTAAATCTTCACTGCTCGTTCCACTTGTTCAAGTGCTAAGGGCAACTCTTTCAGCTCTTTGTTAACCACAGCATACGTCATACATACTCCTGCGACGTAAATATGATTTTCTCCCAACATATTTTCGTAGATTTTTAACGCTTCAGAGTGTAGCTTTAGTGAAGTTGTCAAAAGCTCGTGTTTTTCTTCCGAGTTGTCATTCACCTCGGCACAACGAAGATAGATTTTTGCAGAAAAATTAGCGGCTTGTGCTCTCGTTAAGTGCCATTCTTTTGTTGTTATCTCAGCAAGACGACGTGCCTCGTCAACCGTTTCTTTTGCTTTCTTCATCTGGTATTTTTCGCGGTAAACTATTGCTAAGTTACAAAGCCTTTCCACGATCTCTTCGTGATGTTCGCCAAAGGCCTCTTTAGCAGTTTCGATCGAATGTTTCATCGTCTGCTCTGAAAGGTCAAGCTTCATCTGCAGTTTGTATGTCCATGACAAAACGTTCAAGATTGAAGACTTCAAAGCTAACCAAGCATTATTCGATTGGTTCTTCGTCAAAGCAAGGGCTTGGTTTAAAATTCCGACGCTTTTTTCTAAGTGGTTGGCTTCTCTGTAATAAAATCCAAGAGATTTGAGAACTTGGCAATATTTAATATCCTTCACAGGATGCGAAAGACTCCCTGCGATTTCATACGCCAGTTCTAGGTACTTTATGCGTTCGGCTTCGGTGATTCCGGGTACGTGATAAAGAGAGTCGGCGAGATACGCCAAAAGGACGACGAATTCCGCAGAATCGTTCCATGTTTTCGATTGTCCATGGCTTACAAACGACTTCAGATGGGGACTTACCAGAATTTTCAAAGCGACACTGCTGCTGTCATAATTTGGTATTGCTGCCTCTAAGCTGTCGTTTAACGATTTTAACATGAAAATGTACTTCTTCCTTCTTGCTTCATTATCGAGATTGTTCACGTAGTCAGGTTCCTCTCTTACGTACTTGAACGCTTCACCCATTACTTGATGAAACTTTATAGTTTCCACTGACATAAAACCAGAGGGTTCGCTCAAAATTAACGAGCAGCGAGAGATCTCTGCTTTGATTTCTTCACAGTGAACACGCTCTGAAGTCAGTCTCGCCTGGACAAAGTTGGAAACGACAATTACAGGAACAGGACTCAACGTACAATACGAAAGAAAATCAAATGTGTGTCGAAGAACTTCACTACATCCCGCTAAGCGCTTTGCAGCAAGTCTTGCTGCGACTACCATGGAATAAGGATATACATTGAATGCAGCAAAGGTCCGATACGTTAAATCTTCTTTTTGATCGCGATACAGAGTTAGAAACTGTTTCCATGAGAAACCACCGGATGGTCGATCTGCGATCATTTGGCCGACATACGTCGCTGAGCAGGCCAGAGAGAGTGGGAAGTATTCTAACTCTCGAGCTAATTCAACAGCAAATTCATCCTTGCCAACTTCACTAATATTAGTTAGCAAAGCTAATGCATCTTCTTCACTCATGCCAGTCCTCAATGAATAACTCCTGGCATATTCATGGCAGGCAGGTACAAGATCGTTGTCCTGTGATGTTACAATAACTTTTCCTTGACCCCAGTCTTCGCTGCCAGGCTGAGGTAAGATAATGTTAATTTCTTCACCACGAAACATGTTGTCTAAAATAAGAAGCCATTTTCCAGGGTACTTTTTCATCAACTTTCGCAAGTGTTCCAAGTATAACTTTGCTAGATACATTTCTTCATCATCTTTTCTTAATTCCAATGTTTTCGTTATACCAAGCTCATCTAACAACTTCTTTGTTGTCTTGAGAAGAGATTTCGTTGAATCAACATTTAAGGTCAACACCAACGGACGACTATCTTTGCGGCTTGACGTATTTTTCAAAAACTGCTCACCAAACTGACGTGCTAACTGTGTCTTCCCCGACCCGGGCGGACCGGTGAGATATAAAGTCGTTATGCGCATTTCATCAGGATTTGATTCATTTTCGAACAATGAAAACATCTTTTCAACCTCAGTTGCTCTGGTGCAGCATTTGTGGAATGGCTTCCCCGGAAGTATCTGCAACGTCGATAGGATCTACAAAAATTCCTATTTTTTAGATTTTTGCTAAACAACGACACGTACAATCGCCAACAATTAAACTTAGTCTTACTTGAATTTTCAATATATATGCCCACTCAGCGCAATTACGTTATTGCGTATATGTTTGTATTCATAACATGCTCAACAGCAGAATGTATATACATACTCTATAAGACAAGACGTCAGAACTCCACTGAACAATCACAAGGTATTTAAATAAATTTGGTCGACGCACTTTGAAGATGAAGGGCCACCTTTCCAAAACATCATCAATGCAACTGCATGAATAAATCAGACTAAGGCACTGATGTTCTCACGTTTTCTCTTATCATATATTTTGGGATTCATATTCCTGTTTCTCTTTCTGTCTGTTTGTACAAATGTATGTATATAACAAAATTATAATACTAATTAATTCATGAAATGAATTTAAAGTTTCATAACTTGTTGAAAATGTGATACGACACATGATAACGCAGTGACGCAACTCCTGATTAACAAGAACTTTTTGAGCTATTTTCGGTAGCAATTATAATGTTACCCGGCATTGTTTCGTAAAAAAGCTTGCACCAAGCCCCAATTAACGTGATAACAACGTATCAGATACCAACTTCAGAAACTAATTAATAATTCACCAGAAAAGTACAAAAGAAAATCATATGACCGTGTCGTATCTTTGTTCGTGATAAAGACAAGCTCGTCTTTCTCATAGAATTTTCTCGGCTTAGAATACATTAATTTTAAAACTTTCTTCGCGAATTAGTATGTTGAGAGGTTCGTTTTAGAAGCCATTCAAAAAACGCGGAGTACGTGTTTTACCGATAGAACACTCCTGCTCGTTTTTTAGATATTACTAAAAGCTAATTGATCATGGAAGGTGGTTATGAAATCTAATTTTATGGAAAATACAATGGTCAACTGTTTTATTTACTGAAAGGAAAACTAAGTGCGTTGGCTACAAAAGTTTAAAGTCCTTTGGAATTTAACTGATGGTTTTGAAATTTATACCACTGTAATCCCTGATAAATCATCTGCAAAAACGTGTCGGCGATTTTTAAATTCAGTTTCTTATCACTTTTTATTAGTGACTTACATCGTAGTCGCAATATATTTCACATCTTCTTAATTCAAAACGTGATAAAATCGAAGATACGCTACTTACCAAAAATCGCCGACATGCACGTTTTTGTAGATATATAATTTATCAAAGATTACAATGGTATAAATTTCAAAACCATAAATTAAATTTAAAAGGACTTTAAGCTCTTGAAGTAAACTTACCAGAATCATCCTCAGGGTAATATGAAATGATAAATTCACATTAAACCTACACTGCTGAAGTCAACTGGAAAAGTTG
>JBAHVQ010000496.1:1044269-1057516 GCA_036872915.1 Nanipora kamurai | reverse complement strand
CATCCATCCTCGTGGATAGCGTTAAGTTGTCGCGAGAATATCTCGTACACTTAAGTTGGATAGTAACTCGCCTCCAACCCCTGTAGGTTCGATAGCTCAACAGGTAGAGCGGCGGACCGGATTCCAGAAGGTGTGAGCTCAAATCCCGCTCGAGTCAACTTTTTCAGTTGACTTCAGCAATGTAGATTAATTATGAATTTATCTTTTCATATTACCCTGAGGATGATTCTGAAATAGAGGACCCTTTTGTTGTCCTACTTATACTATGCGCCTGGTTGAAATCATTGGCCGACATGATATAGGCTCTAAAATCCTTTCATTAGCGCATCGGAAGCACATCGTAAACTGCGTTACATCCCACTTATAAATTTATAATTCATTGTATCACTTGAAGTACTTACCAGTTTTGCCTGAAATCATATCATAAACTTTGAGCCAATCTACGACTGCTGGGCTGCTTTGCGCAGCCGCGTTGAATGGGTACGGGGTGGGTGGAAGGGGAGGGCGGGGTGAATGGGAACAGGAGGGAGAAAAACTAGGGAAGGGAAGCCTGCCAGAAAGACCCGTATTTTTGGATATCCGTCTATAGTAAGCCAGTATAAAACAGAGCACAATTAGAATAACATCATCTTGATAAAAGGATACGATTTAACATCAAGAGAAAATGGGAATGTTTTAAGGTAAGAGAAGCAAGCACTTATCTGAACATTGTGTGCAAATGAAAGCAGCAAGCGAGAGAAGCCTACAACGAAGAGAACGCAAGTGAAATTCCGTTATTAGCTTCTTGACTGCGGAGGACGAGTATATTCGTCTTTTATTATTTCACTCTGGCTAACGCCAGACGATTTTACTCGTCAAGGGGAAACCCCTTTGAGGCCAAATTGTTAAGCTAAGAAATCGCACTTCTGAACGTCTTTGCGATCTTATACCGTTGTTGCCTTGCCTACTATTCTATACACTGGCCGATCTAGGATTTCTTTTTATGTCAGTCAAAAGTTGAACAAAAATGTGAGGGGTTGTTTCAAAATAATTACACCTAGTAAGAATTAAGTTTTTTCCTCCTTAATTCCTAGTAACATTCGGACATTCTTGAGCTTCTATTAGATCTAATTTAAGTTTGCAAAGCATCGTAGTTAAATGTAAAGCCGCAACTTTCGTCGTTGCTGTGATTTTTACTACAACAATACGCAAATTTAAGACAGCATTTTGTACTAATTTATGAAAATTGATATCAAACACTGAAGTGTTGAAATCCAACAGTGAAATTCGAAAAGTCCGTTTTCCTAGTCCAAAGTTACGGTGATTCCCAAACCCTTCTGGTTTTAATACAGGTTGTTGAAAACTGCCAACACTCTACATTTATACGTAAATGTTGTTTCATTCCACAAAAATTACAGACGAAGTCATTTAATCACATATGATCAGTTCGAGTGCATATTTTCCAGTTCAAGCATATGGTGATGATGGACATTGTGCAATCTGTTGTTTTTCTCAATAACTGGAGCGCTAATCCGTGATTTAAAGATTAATATATGGAAATGCTTCATTGAATTCGAGCTCAAGAAATTAAAATCATTCCTATCTCAAACCGTGGAACTTGTTGCAAAATAAGGTTAAAAAAATGCAAGACGTGCTCGTGGTTCATATACGCGAAACTAAACTGAAAATGCTATCACCTTAAGTTTCCAGGTTCAAGAAGTTGATTACTAAAGGTCATGAGAAAGCTCCTGTCAGGATGCCTTACGCAGAACTTTTGACTGTAATCCTAATTACATGGCTTGAATTCAACAGCCATTTATCATTACGAAGAATTGTTATTATGTCATCTCTTTCGGCGTTATCAGTCTTCAAGCGTTCGGAAAGCCTGTTGCATCTGATCAAATAATTCACTAAAATCAGTCTTGATTTTTGGTTCTCCATCTTTCACAGGATCCTGAAAAAAAAATTTAGGTTTCCATTAAAAATTTTCACTTGGCATTGTGTTAAACTGTAGCCTGGATTACAAGAAGTGGACCGTTTACCAAACTCATCGTATACTTACTCGTTCGCTAGTGTGGGTAGTGCTACGTAAAAGTAACGCGATATTTATGTTAGGTGAGATACTTTACCTTGAATTTCATACTGCTTAATGCATACAAATTTTCACCCATATGTTCCTTTATTATACTCCACGTAATCTTGTTATCGGCATGAGCGGTAGTTTCCACGGCGTGGCGGGCCATTTCGTAGAAAGCTATAATATTACTTAACATGCCAACGGTTTTATAAAACGGACAAAAACGATCATACGGCGTGTAGCCATTTTGCTGAAGGAAATCATCTTTGATCAGTTTGGCAACTTCCAAAGTTATTTTATCTGACTCCGCTAGGGAACCCTGGAAAAGAACAACGTAAAACATTCCGATAAACAAGAAACTGGACCACAAACGATTAAAATAAATTCCAAGGCGCAAAACGGAATACAAAAACACACAAAACAACACGAAAAAAAATTTATGAACGGGCATTACTAAACTTAACCAGACAATACAAACCTTCCCAACCAGCTGAACAATTTCTGACAAATCTTCTTCCTCTTGCAGTATTTCCTTTACCTGTACGAAATCAAGACGAAATAGAATAACGATTCTAAATGACATATGCTTGTCCCGTGCATAGTAAATATCTCAGATCTACACCCTAATATACCTTGGCTCGAAGTGCAATGAATTCAGGATAATTCTTTTCATAGAAATCATCCAATGCTCGTAAATATTTACTATAACTTATTAACCAATTAATGGAGGGAAAATGTTTCCTCTGGGCTAGCTTCTTATCCAATCCCCAAAAGACCTGTGTAATGAAAAACAAACGGAAAAGTGATAGAAGAATAGAACATGAAACAAAACAGGTGGAAAAAACATAACAAAATTGAATTTTGTAAGGTATTTATTTTGGCCTATGGCAGAATACCTTAATGCTACTATTTTTTTGCGGCAACTTTTTTGGGGGAATTTTATCCTTTGGCCAAATTTATCCTATTTCTCTTCTAAATCTTCAAACATTCGCTAACTTTAGCTGCTCGTTAAACAAGGAATTTCTAACATTGCTGAGTTTTGCTATCACAAAAATAGTTGCATTAAGGTCAAACATAGGAGGAAGTACAATAAACAGAGAACGTACTTTTCATATGACGTACTAAGGACGGGCAATAAACAATGGGTAATATACCATAATCATGGGACCTGAGAGACGAAGCTTGAAAAGCTAGTAGTAAAACATGAGACTTACCGCAATACAGTGGTAATCGATTTTACCTAAGAAAACTTATTCAATATATACCATTTCCAATCAAAAAGGTTCGAGATAAAAACGTAACAATCATGAAAAGATGTCAACTACAGGTCTATTTACCTGAACAATGCCAAGTGTTGCTGACGTAACAGGATCTGAGAAATCCCCACCAGGAGGTGATACAGCGCCTACGATTGTCACACTGCCTTCTCTTTCAGGGTTTCCTATACATTTTACCCTTCCAGCTCTCTCGTAAAACGATGCAAGACGAGCTCCAAGATAGGCAGGATAACCACTGTCTAAAGCCAGATATTTCAATACCATCATGTATTTTCACTTCCATATTTTTTCATACTTCATTCGTTTTCATATTACGAAAATTTGTCACTAATTTAATGCAATCACTTAATATTGAATAAACCAGCCGTTGCTGCTGCCAGTTATGTCTAGCTATAGTGGCAAACCAATGTTATTTTTGTTCCTTGCGTTGCGATTATTTACATCAGGATTAAATTTGAGATGGAATTCAGAATCCAGTTATCCAAATGAACAGACAAGGAGCCAGACTAGTAAATGTGTTATGTGTTTAAGGGGGCGAAATGTTCGGCATAGTTTTTGCCGGAAGCAAGTTAACGTTGGGTACCTCATTTAAAAAAAACAGAATTGCATAATGTGGTTTAACGTCCCTTAGCTACTAGTTCTTACCTGCCGGCATTTCAGCCAGTCGACCTGAAATTTCACGTAAAGCTTCAGCCCAACGGGAGGTGGAATCCGCCATCATACTGACGTTGTAGCCCATATCCCTGAAGTACTCAGCGAGGGTGATTCCTAAAACGTACACAAAAACATTTTTCTTTAAACTGGAAGAAACAGAGGTGAAAAAATATGCCATACGAGTCATAAATGCACAACTTGACTACTCGCAAGGGGTATCACAGTAATAATGGAAACAGAAAAAAAAACAGAATGAAAGTATAGTTGAAAGAAAGAGCGGGGATTGAAAAAAAATATCAGAACTATATAGGAAAAGCAAAGAAGAGGCAACACATCAGAGCTCCTGGAAACTCACGCTCACTCACACGCGTATTGGCAAAAACACAATAACAAGTAATGCAACGTTTAATAATTAAATTGTATTTCGAGATTACAGTTTGAAACTGTTAAAGTCGTAGAAATCTTCCTGATTAAATTGCCTTGAACTCAGAAAAACTTTGAGCTCCAGGCGGAACTCGAACCCCCAACGTTCTAAATGCTAGCGAGACGCCCTAACCATTGAGCAACTAGATCTAGGATGGCAGAACAAGGTTACTTATGGTACTTAAACCTGGGCGAGCCAGTCGGCAAGTTAGAGTAGCTCAATGGTTAGAGCGTCTGGCTAGCATTCAGAAGGGTACGAGTTCGAGTCTGGAGCTCATAGTTTTTCTTAGTACATGGCATTCCACAGTTTGATCAGCAAGATTTTAACATTATCAAATTGTAATCTCAAAATATAAATGGACCATTAACAACATTTGACTGAAGATTTACCGACAACTCCCAACTTGACCTGTTGCTCAGTTGGTACAGCGTCGAACGAGTAAACCGAAGGTCGCGGGTTTGAATCCCAGCCGGGTCAAGTAGAGTTTTCTCCACTTGTCCGGTACGGTTCATCATTTGGAGTGACATGTATCTAACATTATTGCAGAATTTATGTCTAAATTCGAAATTATAAGGAATTATGTTTAAATTAATTCAAGATTTCGTGCAAAGGCCCTTCTCCAGGGAGTAAAACGTGTTTAAGAACACGAAGGAAGGCCTTTGCTTAAGGATTTTATAAAATCAGTTTGGCTGTCTATCAACCTTTTATATTTCTTCGCTGGAAAGGTTAGTTTCATGCCTTCACGTTTTCGGTAGTACACAACTCAACTATTCCTACCTTATTAAATGGGAAGTTTGAGCAAACACAACGGCAACTTCTACGGCTATGTCTTCGTACAATATAATTTTTCGTTCAAAACAAAAGGAATGAATAATTTGCAATCTCAAGAGTATTTTCAACGCCGCCGTAGTTCTACACAATACGGCATTCGGAGCATTTCCAAGGTTTCCCCACAACGTTGGCACGCAATACGTAAAGAAGAAAAAACAATGCAAAACAAGTTTTTTTTTATAAATGTAGAGACAATGGCAAGGAATTCTTACATTGTTACGTAGCTCAAAGAAGGAGGAGGTTAAAAACTCCCGAATCCTCCCCTTGGAACTGCCGTACCTGTGAGTCAATATGTAATCTTGAAAAATTTGCAGGGTAAGTACAATACGAATGATTAGTAAAATATACATCAGTACTAAACACCGTAATAAGTGTTTCACTATCTCACTCTTTTAAAACTTTAAATGTTACAGTAGAAAATTATTTGAAACATGACTTCGAAAGAGAAGCGAAGGGAAAACCTGGATTCAAATATTTCTGGATATTTGTATTCGTCTATCCTGTTGAATTAATTAAACAAGTTGAAATTAAGGTCGATAAAATAATATGATACCAGTGTAAATTGACGCTTCTCGGGCTGCTACCGGCATGTTTGATGTATTAGCAACCAATGTCGTTCGCTTCATGATGGACTCTTCAACACCACCAATCTCGACTGTAAGCTGCGAAAAAGAATATATTAATACAAACTCGCACGTTGAAAGCATGGTCAATTACACTTTCGTTGAAATCAGAATTTATGATACCAAATCTTCAGTTAAGATAAGAAGGGTATTGTAAAATGTATATTATAAGGAGGAAGTGAATAGAGCAGAGTGCCTAAAGTGTTTCGCGGAACTTGATGGCTATTTCGGTGTACCATCAATTGTAGGGAAAAATGCGAAACGGTAGGTCGTAGAATACAAAAATTTTGGATTATCGAGTATTTAAAGCTAAACAATTCCGACCGGATTGGGAAATCTTTCACAATCAAGCATCTGGCTGGAAAATCTATTACCCAGTCAGATAACTGTATGCATAATTTTGAGCTTTCAATTCATTTCTTAGCATAAAATAATGCGAGTAGAAACTAAAAGTTTCCTTTTAGTAAAATTTTCTGAATTACTGAATGACATTGTCAATCGATTGAAAAACCAAACATACATTTTATCAGCCGAACAGAACTACCTAGTGGACGTCTTCATATTCAGTGCATAAAATTTAAGTCCAGTTGTTCATTGCTTGAATAACGCTGCTCACTTGTTAAAACTTATCCACCGGATAAGCTGTCCAGGCTTTGAACAACTGGCCCCAGTATGTTATTTCTAAACAACTAACACACTATCAAAACTACCGAACCTTTGTAAATATATCTCCACAAGGAAGCTTTCAGTTAAAACAGCTACATTCACGATGGTTCCAAGAAGATTTAGTTACATGTATCTAGGTATTGACAGAGTTTCGTCCGAGTTTTCATTTTATAGGTGAAGTGTTGAAATAGGTGATTTTAAATAATTTTTCATTCTCGAGTCTTAAGGTTAAAACTAAACTCTGAAACATCATTGGTGTAGGGAGATGAAAGAAGAAAGTTCCGATATCCGGCAAGATAGCCAAATTCTCTGTCCGTTGGCCCTATTAACTTATGCCGGGACATGAAAAATTTATTTGCCCACGATCCTCCGAATTGTATTTAGATGAAAAAGGTCAGAAAATAGTTCTTTTCGGACGTATTCAATTCAGAGGATCTTTAAAAAATGACAAAGAAAAGTAGGGGGACTGGACAAGGAAGGAAGTGGTCTCAAGAAGACTATAGATGGAAGGAGTATCTTCCCCACAGAGCAAACCTTTCGGAGTTTAAAAAAATAGATCACACATAGCATTTTACGCATAAACCGTTAATTAGGGCAATTTTCAAGCTTCTATTTAAGTACAATAAATTACAAAAAAAGTTGGCTAACATCTATTTATTACATATCCTATAAATTTAAGACTGGTGCTGGTGTATCCGTTAAACCCATAGCGAGGTATCTTTTGTAATAGGTATCTCCACGTAATGCATCATGCTTACGTATACACGCCAAACAATACGTAGCTGTACCTGTACCTAAAAAGTGGTATAATGAAGTGTCTTATGTGTGACCTCTTCGATCGTAAAAGGTCTTTTGGAAGCCCAAATTGCAACCAATGCAAGTTCTAAAGAAAGTTTGTGATCTCACCTCTGGAAAATCTCGAAGTACTTCTGACATTTCGTTTCCTCTCTCTCCACATCCGACATAAACGATAACATCTGAATTTGAATACTTAGAAAGGGACTGAGAGATAACAGTTTTGCCACAACCGAAAGCTCCGGGAATAGCAGTAGTACCTCCCTGGACACATCTAAGACAAAATTTATAATAAAAGTTTAAGACGAGATCTACTGGTTCTTCCTAAGTCGCTATGGTGTACGACATATACAAAGAAATCTTAACACAACATCTCCAGGCTGTTAGAGAAGCATTTTGCTAATATATTTGGAATTATTTTTATATCATATAGATTGTTACTATCGCTGATTGAGCAAGGATTCATTGAAACGCTTTTAAAATTTAATATAGCACAATTTGTGGTAAACAACACGTGAATTTGTAAACAGCTGAGCAGTTATCAACTAGATATGGGTTACAATTCAACGAAAGCTCAGCTGTTTAGAAATCCCTTGGTGTGCAGACTTTCAAGGAAACTTTCCATACTTGCTTCAGGATTTACCCAATATTTGGCAGAAATGTTGTGGATTTTGCTCGGTATAAGAGGAAAATTTAAACTTAAGTTTGTTCAAACTTTTCGTGAAAACATCTGTTGTGGGGCAATTTTAACCGTGGTTCAATTTCTTTTCAACTGGTTAAAAAAATTTGAAACTACTTTAATTCTTCTCGAACCAGCACAATTTTTTTGAACTGGTTCAAATTTTATTTGAACTTGTTGTTGGTACAAGTTATGAACGGTTGCCTTATTTTACTATGTCTTTCAGTTAAATACTGTATGTACAGGAGTGGTTGGAGTTAGGGTTAGGGTTAGGGTTCAGGTTAGGGTTAGGGTTAGGTTAGGGTTGAGGTTAGGGTTAAGTTAAGGTTAGGGTTAAGTTAGGGTTAGTGGTTAGGGTTAGGGCTTCGGAGACATATTTGCACCATTTCTTAATGTCTTTTCCGGGGGTACTACTTATAAGCCCTTCTTCCAAGATCGATTGGATCTTTCCACGAGGCCTTGCGTGGTTGGTGTACGAGGGGCGCCACGAGCCATTTCAATGAAATTCTCTTTACAAAAGGTTTGGATTTTCTTATTGTTGAACTCTTTCCCATTGTCACTGATCATCTTCTGGGGGAAAACCGTGTGTGAAACAGAGGGTTTGCAGAGCTTCTATTACTTGATCTGCAGACTTGAAGTGAATCGGTGCAACATAAACGAATTTGGTGTGATGATCAGTTACATTAACTGCCCATTTGTGGGGCTCAGTACAGTCACATTCACAGTTTCTAAAGTCCATTAAATCGATCTTGATGAGAGATAAAATCAATGGAGATTGGAGTGGCCTCTGAACTGTTTTCACTCTGCTTGTTACACATTTCTGCTCTGCATGGAATCGACACAGGCTGACAAATAGGTTGACTACCCTTAGGTTTACTTCAGCAAAGTCATTGTTGATCCATTTTGCTGTGATTTCTCTTCCTCTATGTGCGATTCGACTGTGTGCTAGACGTAGGACATCATACAACTGGTTTTTAGGAACAACTTTCTTCTCCTCGGAATTAAGTAGGGAGTCGTCGTTGTAAGACCACTTCTTTCTTTCGATAGCAGCTTTTTCATAATTAGTGAGCTTAATTTCATGTTCACTTTCATCGTGATGTGGCTACAGGTTCGGGATTTCTCGTTCTTATTGATGTCGATGTTTCAGGAATGTTTTAGAAGCTATCTTCCATGAAAAGGTTTATGAGCGATTCCTTTTTCTTTTAGGCTGCTTTGAGTTCATCTAATTTTTCATAAAATAGTTCTCTGTCTGTACAGTTGCGGGTCATATCTCGTTTGTCACCAAAGGGCAATGTGGACGTGAAACAAAATTTGATTATCATAATGCTAATGTGCGAATAAATTTGCTGAGAGAGAGAAAGTGGGTAAGAGCAAAGTTAATTATTTAACAAAAAAGACCTTACGGTATCAAAAGTCCTTGTGGTGTAGTGCGATTGTCACTATGAAGCATTATGTTATGTTAAGCCCAGTCGGCCACGTCTACCAAGTGGATGGGTTACCACTATCTCAGGTAAGTCTGGCATGATGTAAGTGGGGACAACGTTCAGGAGAGAAAAGAATGAAGGGGAGAAATAGAGAAATTCAGAAAGTGAACAAAGGAGAGTGACATATTAAAGATATTTTGTTGGGATGTGTGGATTTTTTTTTTTATTTCACCTTCCCACAAATTAAAATCCCTTTTTAGAATCTTGACATTTGGAACCAGGTCAAAAAAAAATTGAACCAGGTCAAAAAAAATTGTACTGGTTCGAGAAAAATTAAACTAGTTTAAAATTTCTTGAACTAGTTCAAAAAAAAAAAATTGAACCACCGCCTAAATTTGCCCCACAACACATCCACCACGTTTAAAACAGTTCAAAAAGGCCTTTAAAACGAATCTTTCATGGGTTTTTTAATATACTTACGGAAAAAGAGAATCTAAAACTCGTTGCCCTGTTAATAAAGGATAGTTGGCTGCCAATTTTTCGACGACCGGTCTCATTTGACGCACAGGCCAGATCTAAATAGAAGCGATAACAACCACGTCGTCAATCTTTTTTTTTGACTATTGTTTTATTATGGTATTACTTTAATATTAATGACATTCATGCACTAAATCCATTTAAAATCAGATTATTAACCTTACATCGAATCAGAGACTTAATACTACCGTACTAGATGACATTAGTTATTAATTACTGAACACAAAGTCGGTTCATGTGGGAGATGCATATCAGACGACAAACGGACGTTCGTCAAGTTCGTTTCCTCAGAAAAACGATTTGAGCCCTACACGGGGATCGAACCTACAACCTTCTGTTGACCGGTGAGCTCCCACATGAACCGACTTTGTGTTCAGCAATTAATATCTCAATCATTATTATCATATCGTGACTTCCGCTTAGGCAGTACATATGACGAACCTGCAAGTTAGCTCACCAACTGAGTCGTGGTAGTTAAATGGTTAGAGCGTCCCACCGATCATCAGAAGGTTGCGGGTTTAATTCCCGTGTAGGGCTCAAAAATTGTTTTTCTGACGAAACAAGCTTGACAAACGTCCGTTTGTCCTTAGATGACATTAGCTCACGAAACATCATGCCTCGTCTAGTTACAACCCACGATACTCCTTGAATATCAGATCAAATAGTCTGACCTTACCAAACATTACTTCGCAAGATATTACTTCATGTCACGTCATGTGACGCAAGTCACACTATATTAAAGAGGGTCATTAGGGTAATTTTTAATAGGAGACTGGTAACTAAATATTGCTGGGAACGCATGCGTATATAGCAATCTTGTGGAATCGTTATTCTACCACAACAGCACCGTACGCGTTACAACAAATGTGAACTTTTTGGATGTTAGCTTCGGTGAAATTATTTTTTAAACTTCGTAATTAAAGCAAACGGAGTAAGCTCAAGAACATATCTAATTTTCAAAATTTTTCGTAAGACAGAATTTCTTAAAATTCACCAAGTTAATTACAAAAATCTACCCGGACAACCTACCCTGATACCCTAATATCTAATCTCATACGAATATTCAGAAAAATTCACTAAAAAAATCGGAAGATAATCTGCCTTAAGTGTAATAACCGTGAATATATTCCGATGTTCCAACGTTATTATTACCATCTTATCAAACAAAAATTGCACAATTCGACAAGCATCTCATGTTTATCATGCTTCTTCTACATTTCGACACACTTTGTAACGAACTTACAACTATTTTAAAAATACAAATACCCACCGATGGCCACCGTACTAATTACATCCTGTAAACATAAAAACTGTAGGGAGCCACCTTAAATCAACACCGAATGAATAAAACCACAAAAGTCCCAAGGTAACAACACCTGTAACATTGTGTGTTCCTTTTCTTCACCGTCGAATTTCGTTCTCAAGACGACATCCTAAAAAATCGTAAGCGGCAGATTTAAAATTAGTCTTTCAGGAGCTACTGGAATTGTTAAAAATATTCGTAATTGGATGAGTATAATGCAGTTCGATACTTCAATAAGAGAGGTTAAACGCTTTTTTTAGCGACGGACAACAAGTTGTTGTTTCTGGTTAGTATGCATGGACGTCTAGCTGTTTGGCGCCAGCTTATGCGCGGTAGCCAGCTGCATTTTGTTTTGGTTAAACGTTCGCCCACTACTATTTTTGGGGGGATGGGTCCTCCAACCTGTTTACCCATCGAAGTTGTAGATTTCAAATGACAAGCCTTCATTTACATCTCACTAATTATTTGTCATCGATTTTCATACATGATTGGATATTTTTATTGTTGCGATCGAAGAACCAGGAGGGAAACAAAGTCTAGTGATAAATATAATAACCCAGTAGATAAGTTTAAATAAAATCATAATAGAATCGTATCTTTTACAAAATTGTTTTAATATAAAGTAACGTTTTGAATACTACTTTCGGTCATTTTTAGTACAAAATAGAATAAGAAATTGTCTGAACTAATAATCTTTCCTACTTCTGGTCTTGAGAGGAGATAAATTATACTGAATTAGCATTATAACGAAGTCCTGGAGGGAATACAATTTCTAGCCACCGAGCTCTTTTTCAACAAGATATGTCAGGGATACGCCGTGCGGGACTAACTGGCGCAAACTTTGAGCGCCCGGCACTCTCGGCAATTTTTGCAGTACCACCCGGCACATTTTTATTCCAAACATTATGAAATATACCGTTTTCGTGCAGCATATTCTTGTAATGTAATCCATCATTCATTAAGCTGACCCGAGATATGCACCGAAATTGGCGTAAATATGAAAAATTTCGAACGCAAGTCTCATCCGCCATTACTCCACAAAGAAACGTCCCTGTAAAGTTTATTAATTTGCTGTGGATTGAGGAATAGTAGCTCGAATCCGTACACCAGATCACGTCTTGTGAGCATGCCTGTCTTAAATCTGAAAGTTATTACCCGGCACTCATTTTTCGCTGGCTACATCCCTGTATGTTCTTGCTATCCTGATGGTAAGTAACCAGCAGTTCACTTTAAACTGTGGCTGACAGGATGAAAGACACGTTTCTTAATGTAGCTACAACGTGGGTTAATTATAGACTCGGTTTATTTCAAATAAGCACTTCTTTAGCTGAGGCTCCCAGTACCACACGTGGTCTTAGACGTCCGCCGAAAATCGGCATAAAGTATTTTAAAAAGTTAGTCAAAATATGGATTTTAATTATATAAAAGCGGCAGCAGTATTTACAATTTGTGATTAAACTAATCCGTATACAGTATTTGTTTTCGCACGATAGAACTACTTTCTTCTCATTAAGCCTCTAACTGCGGCAATTACCAGTTGTTGTTTGGTTAGGTTTGTTAAATTAGTTCATCGTAAATGACAAATTTCTTTATTACATACATGTTTCGACAAAACTCATGCCATCTTCGGTGCAAATGATAATAGGTTATTTACAAGAGATATTTATATGTGACCTGATAAACATTACAAGTGCATGAATCATCTAATAGAAATTTTCACACTAATTAATCGAGGTCGTAGGCGTTGAAGGCGAGATGTAGGATTGTTAATGAAGTGTGGTGGACAAGAACAGTTAATCTAATATATCTTCTAATAAATATAATATAATAATATCTTCTAATATACAGTGTATATATATATATATATATATATATATATATATATATATATACACTACAGGCGGAACCGTTTCGGCCTTTCGGGCCTCATCAGTGTAGTGCTGATGAGCAGGATGAAAGTAACTGCTATTTACAGTCA